>CAHIKZ030004277.1:0-27500 GCA_903632075.3 Acanthosepion pharaonis
GGAGATGGAAGAGGCGAAGAAAAAGATAGGAGGAGGGAAAGAAGAAAAGATTAGGAGAAAGAAGCGAATAAGAAGAGTGGAAGGTGGAGGAGGAGATGGAAGAGGCGAAGAAAAAAGATAGGAGGAGGGAAAGAAGAAAAGATTAGGAGAAAGAGGCGAATAAGAAGAGTAGAAGGTGGAGGAGGAGATGGAAGAGGCAAAGAAGAAAGATAGGAGGAGGGAAAGAAGAAAAGATTAGGAGAAAGAGGCGAATAAGAAGAGTAGAAGGTGGAGGAGGAGATGGAAGAGGCGAAGAAAAGATAAGAGGAGGGAAAGAAGAAAAGATTAGGAGAAAGAAGCGAATAAGAAGAGTGGAAGGTGGAGGAGGAGATGGAAGGAGGCGAAGAAAAAGATAGGAGGAGGAAAGAAGAAAAGAAGAAAGAAGAATAAGAAGAGTGGGAAGGTGGAGGAGAAGAGAAGAAAAAAGATAAGAGGAGGAAAGAAGAAAGATTAGGAGAAAGAAGCGAAGAAAAAAAAAGTGGAAGGTGGAGGAGGGAAAGAAGAAAAAAGAAGAGGAGAGAAAGAAGGAACAAGAAGAAGAAGGTGGAGGAGGAGATGGAAGAGAAGAAAAAGATAGGGAGGAGATGAAGAGAAAAGAAGAAAAAAAGGAATGGAAGGAGGAGGAAGAAAAAAAGAAGAAAAGAAGAAAGAGAAAGAAGTTGAATAATAAAGAGTGGAAGGTGGAGGAGGAGATGGAAGAGGCGAAGAAAAAGATAAGAGGAGGGAAAAGAAGAAAAGATTAGGGAGAAAGATGGAATAAGAAGAGTAGAAGGTGGAGGAGGAGATGGAAGAGGCGAAGAAAAAAGATAGGAGGAGGGAAAGAAGAAAAGATTAGGAGAAAGAAGCGAATAAGAAGAGTGGAAGGTGGAGGAGGAGATGGAAGAGGCGAAGAAAAAAGATAAGAGGAGGGAAAGAAGAAAAGATTAGGAGAAAGAAGCGAATAAGAAGAGTAGAAGGTGGAGGAGGAGATGTGAAGAGCAAAGAAAAAGATAAGAGGAGGGAAAGAAGAAAGATTAGGAGAAAGAAGGAATAAGAAGAGGGAAGGTGGAGGAGGAGATGGAAGAGGCGAAGAAAAAAAAGATAAGGGAGGAGGGAAAGAAGAAAAGAGGAAGGGAAAGAGAAGGAATAAGAAAAGAAGGTAGAGGAGGGAAATGGAAGAGGAGAAGAAAAAAGATAAGAGGAGGGAAAGAAGAAAGAAAAAGAAAGGAGAAAGAAGGAGGGAGAAGAAAGATTAGGAGAAGGTGGAGGAGGGAGGTGGAAGAGATGGAAGAAAAAGATAAGAGGAGGGAAAGAAGAAAAAGATTAGGAGAAAGAAGGAATAAGAAGAGTGGAAGGTGGAGGAGGAGATGAAGAGGGAAAAAAGATAAGAGGAGGGAAAGAAGAAAAGATTAGGAGAAAGAAGGAATAAGAAGAGGAAGGTGAGGAGGAGATGGAAGAGGCGAAAAAAGATAAGAGGAGGAAAAGAAAAGATTAGGAGAAAGAAGGAATAAGAAGAGGAAGGTGGAGGAGGAGATGGAAGAGGAAGAAAAAGATAAGAGGAGGGAAAAGAAGAAAAGATTAGGGAGAAAGAAGGAATAAGAAGAGTGGAAGGTGGAGGAGGAGATGGAAGAGGCGAAGAAAAAGATAAGAGGAGGAAAAAAGAAGAAAAGATTAGAGAAAAAGGAATAAGAAGAGTAGGGAAGGTGGAGGAGGAGATGGAAGAGGCGAAGAAAAAAGATAAGAGGAGGAAAGAAGAAAAGATTGGGAGAAAGAAACGAATAAGAAGAGTGGAAGGTGGAGGAGGAGATGGAAGAGGCGAAGAAAAAAGATAGGAGGAGGGAAAGAAGAAAAGATTAGGAGAAAGAAGCGAATAAGAAGAGTAGAAGGTGGAGGAGGAGATGGAAGAGGCGAAGAAAAAAGATAGGAGGAGGGAAAGAAGAAAAGATTAGGAGAAAGAAGCGAATAAGAAGAGAGAAGGTGGAGGAGAGATGGAAGAAGCGAAAAAAAAGATAGAGAGGGAAAGAAGAAAAGATTAGGAGAGGGCAAGAATAAGAAGATGGAAGGGGGGAGGAGGAAGAGGAAGAAAAAGTGAAAGGAGGAAAGAAGAAAAGATTGGGAGAAAGAAGCGAAGAAGTGGAAGGAGGAAGGAGAATGGAAGAAGGAAAAAGATAAGAGGAGGGAAAGAAGAAAAGATTAGGAGAAAGAAGGAATAAGAAGAGGAAGGTGGAGGAGGAGATGGAAGAGGCGAAAAAAAAAAAGGAGGAGGAAAAGAAAAAAAAAGGAGAAAAAATGAATGAAGAAAAGGTGGAAGAGGAGATGGAAGAGGGAGGAAGAAAAAGTGAGAGGAGGGAAAGAAAAATATAAGAGGAATGAGAAAAGAATAAGAAGAAAGGAAGGTGGAGGAGGGAGATGGAAAAATGAAGAAAAAGATATTGAAGGGAAAGAAGAAAAGAAGAAGAAGAAGCGAATAAGAAGAGTAGAAGGAGGAGGAGATGAAGAAGAAGAAAAACATAAGAGGTGGGGGAGACAGAGAAAGAAGAATAAGAAGAAGAAGGTGGGGGAGGAGGAAAAGAAAGAGAAGAAAAAAGAGGAGAATAGATGGACAGAAAGAAGAAAAAGATGAAGGAGAAAGAAGGTAAGAAGAAATGAACGAAGAAGAAAAAAAAGAAGGAAGAGAAGAAAAAAAAGAAGAGTCGAAAAAGAAGAAAGAAATGAGAGAAAAAGAAGAAGATGAAGAAGGAGGAAGAAGGAAGATCTGAAGAAAAGTGGAAATGAAAAAAAAAGAAAGAAGAGAAGGAAAGAAGAAAAAGATTATTGAAAGAAGAAGGAGAGAAAGAAGAAGAAGAAAAGAGGAGGGAAGAGAAGGTTAGAAAAGACAGAGGCGAAAAAAGAAGAAGAATGAAGGTGGAGCTGAGAAAAAAGAAGAAAAGAAAGAAAGAATCGAAGAAAGGAAGAAAGAAGAAAAAGAAAATATGGAGCTGAGATGACGATACGAAAGAAGAAGAAGAAGGATGAGGAGGGGACAGACATTGAAATAAGGAGAAAGAAAAAGGAATGAAGAAAAGAGTAGGAGAAGACGATGGGGGAAGAAGAAGAAGAAGAAGAAAAGAAGAGGAAAAGAAAAGAAGAAGAAGAAGAAGAAGAAGAATCAGGAGGAAGAGTGGAGAAGAAGAAGAAGAAGAAGAAGAAGAGGAAAAGAAAAGAAAAAAGGAAGAAGAATCAGGAAGAAGAAGAAGAAGGTGAAGAGAAGAAGAAGAAGAAGAAGAAGAAAGAGTGAAGAAGAAGAAGAAGAAGAAGGAAAAGAAGAAGAAAAGAAGAAGAGGAAGAGTGGAAGAAGTAGAAGAAGAAGAAGAAGGATGAGAAGGGGACAGAGAGTGAAATAAGAAGAAGAGTAGAAGGTGGAGGAGATGAAGAAAAGAGTAGGAGATAAAGAGAAGAAGAAGAAGTAGAAAAAGATGGACAGAGAGTGAAAAAAGGAAGAAGAAATAGGCGAATGTAGAAGTAACGTATCGGACGAAGAAAACACGGCAAAGAACAAGAAGAATAAAAGAAAAAAATGATGGAAAGATGATAATAAAATAATTATTAGCGAAAAGGAAAGATAAGACTATATATCTTTTTTATTTTTCGCGAGGATAGAAATTAACCGAATAAAAGAACACCGACAAGGAAGAAGTGAAGCTAACAATGAAAGCGACAGAAGACGGAAAAGCCAACGTCAACGAAGAAGACAGAAGGACGAAAGGAGAAGCTGAGGAAAAGAAGAAACAAGCTGGGATTAATCAGAAGTCTAAATCTACAGTGTCGCGTAACTCATCTAATTTATTGAATTACGGAATAAAAATTTCGTTTTCTAAACCAATTTACACGATTTCACTTGTCGTCATCGACGCCATGTTTTTTTCTTTTTTATTCTACGATTACTTTTTAACTGTTTAGATGGGATGTAGGGTGGTTGC
The DNA here is from genome assembly GCA_903632075.3 of Acanthosepion pharaonis. Taxonomy (NCBI): domain Eukaryota; kingdom Metazoa; phylum Mollusca; class Cephalopoda; order Sepiida; family Sepiidae; genus Acanthosepion; species Acanthosepion pharaonis. The sequence goes on from CAHIKZ030004277.1 coordinate 3,978, forward strand.
AGCAAGATTGGTTTTCCAAAACAAAAAAAAAAACGTCTTTGAGGTTTGTGGTCTGTGTATGGGTTAGGTGTTCCTCTGCTTGTGGAGACGCGTGTTTCTGCTTCGAAGGGAACAACAGCAGAGTGTTTACTAACCATGAGCCGAGATCAAATCTTCGCTCGAACATCTAAGATTTCGAGGAGTATCGAATTTTCTAGGTGACGTCCTATCGCCATTAATCTTGAGAAGAAAAGATGCAAAAAAAAACGCTTTTTAGTAAATTTATAATTACATATATATATATATATATATATATATATATATATATATTATGTCGGAGGTTTATTCATGTCGGAGGTCAATAAGCATTTACTTTTTCGGTGATTTATATTTCAATTTACAATCACTTTCTTGGCTCCTCGACAGGTACATATTGATAGTCTGTTATGAACATTATTCGGACTGTTATCCTCATCTTCATTGAACATATTCACAACGTTTCGGTCGTTGTACGCCCGGCCTTCTTCAGGTGATTGGAATTTCGAATCGAACCTTTATTCTATTTAAAGTATTATATTCATATCGATCGGGTCTATTTCTCTCTATTTATGTTCATATCCATCTCTTTTTACGGGGGTCTATATCTCTAAGATGAGGTATTATGATTATTTACATTATTGACATTAGTCGGACTGTTATCCTCATCTTCACTGCCATAATCACAACGTTCCGGCCGTTGTACGCTTTGGCCTTCTTCAGGTGATTGGACTTTCGAACTGAACCCTTTATTTCGTCCGTCGGGGTAGATTGTTCTTGTTCCACGTGCCATGCCTCTTCCGGATGTCTCAGTTATTTCCCTTTAACTTAATTCTCCATGTTTTTGTTCATCACTGCTGTGGATTAGTATTGAAAACACAACTCTTTGGGTGTAGTTACTGGGTCTAAAACATCGGGAGTTAACTTGGATCATGTTTCATTCGAAAAATATGAAAAAAAATAACAGAATTGCGTGTTTTGCTTCAATTAATTTGCACAAGGGTGTAGAAGAAAAGTCAACAAAGGTAAATAACTGAGATATCCGGAAGAAGCATGGCACGTGGAACTAGAACAATCTACCCCGGTGAACGAAATAAAGGGTTCGGTTCGAAATTCTGATCTAGCAGCTACAATGTTATGACTTTCTTTTCATGGCGAATACATAATATTTTTAAAAGACATATTTTAAAAAAATGGTAGAAATAAATTTGTTTTCGAAAAATGTGTATTTCTAAATAACTACACTGTACATATATACTGTACGGTTATCGATAGCTGTTCGATATACTGTACGGTTATCGATAGCTGTGATTACCGATAGCTGCGCGTGCTAATTGAGACGGATCAATAAAATGTCGAATAATTTACATACATAGGAAGCTAAATAGATTCTACTGAAAAGGACGTGAAAATTCGTAAAGCTAAAGCTTAGGTCGCCTTCAATAAAATGGATGTAATTCTGGAAATCAAATCGAACAGAAAAACTCAAACGGATCTTCTCATGTACCACTGTAGAGTTGGAGATTAACTAAAACCCTAGAGTCTAAGCTTGATGGAACCTACACTCGGATGCTAAGAGCTATACTTAACATCTCCTGGAGATAACACCCAACTAAATCACAGTTCTGTGGACCCATTTCTGATATTTCTACAATCTTAGAATGCGCTTGGGAGGACACTCGCGAATGATCTACGGCTCTGGACACATAGCCATGGCACAAAACGAGCTGGTCACCCAGCAATCACTTACATTGGCCACTTATGTAATGAAACAAAATGCCAGGCTGATGACCTTCTGACCTTGATGCAGGGCCGGGTTGATTGGCGTGACAGAATCATGAATATCCGAGATAGCTCCACCAAATAAAAATAAAGTGCTACTAGCATTCGGAAAGATATGATTATGTCTCCTCCTCACCAAATATGGGTAAATAGCAAGACAGAGTTGTTTTTAATGTATGGTACCTCTGCTTGGATATTAACTAAGAACCCTAGAGTCTAAGCTTGATGGAACCTACATGCTGAGAGCTATACTTAACGCTTAACATCTCCTGGAGATGACATCCAACTAAATCACCGTTCTGTGAACCAATCCCTGATATTTCTACAATCTTAGAATGCGCGTGGCAGGACACCAGCGATTGATCTACTTCTCTGGACACCTAGCCATGGCACAAGACGGGCTGTTCACCAAGCAATCACTTATATTGACCAGTTATGTTATGACACGGAAAGCCAGGTTAATGACCTTCCGACGTTGATGTAGGGCCGTGTTGATTAGCGTGATAGAATCATGAATATACTTAAGGTTGCTTCAAACTAAAAATAAAACCCTAATGTCTAGCGTTCGGAAAGGTATGATTATATCTCCCCTCCACCAAATATGGGACAAAAGAGTTGGTTTTATTAAATAGGTACCCTGCTTGGATATTAACTAAAACCCTAGAGTTTAAGCTTACAGGAACCTACACTCTGATGCTGAGAACTGTACTTAACATGTCCTGGAGATAACATCCAACTAAATCACAGCTATATGGTCCAATCTCTGATATTTCTACAAGCTTAGAATGCACTTGGTATAGCACTTGCGATTGATCTACATGTTCTGGACACCTAGCCATTGCACAAGATGGGCTGGTCACCAAGCAACCATCTACATTGACCAGTTATGTTATGAAACAGAATGCCAGTCTAATGATCTTCCGAACTTCATGCAGGAACATGATAGAATCATGAATATCCAAGATAGCTCCACCAAATAACAATAACGTGTTTTAGCGTTCGGAAAGATATGACTATATCTCCCTCCAGAAAACTTGGGTAAATAGCAAGACAGATTTGTTTTAATGTATAGTACCACTTCTTTGATATTAACTAAAATTTTTGAGTTTAAGCTTGATGCAACCTACATGCTGAAGATAACATCCAACTAAATCACAGTTCTGTGAACCAATCCAGAATATTGTTACAATCTTAGAATGCGCTCTTGCAGAAGACTGCTGGAAAGAAAAGAACTTGTGTGTGATCTACTGGTCAACACATATAAATATGGCACAAGACAGGCTGGTCCCCCCAGCAATCACTTATTGATTAATGTTAAATGTCATGAAACAGAATGTCACGCTAATGACCTTCCGACCTTTATGCAGGGCCGTTATGATTGGTGATAGAATCCTGAATATCCGAGATAGTTCCACCAAATAAAAATAAAGTGCTACTAGCGTTCGAAAGATATAATGCATATCTCGCCTCCAGCAAATATGGGTAAATAACAAGACAGAGTTGGTTTTAATGTATGGTGCCTGTGCTTGGATGTTAACTAAGAACCCTAGAGCCCTAAAGCTTGATGGAACCTACATGCTGAGAGCTTTTTTTAACACTTAACATCTCCTGGAGATGACAGCCAACTAAATCACCGTTCTGTGAACCAATCCCTGATATTTTACAATCTTAGAACGCAGCGTGGCAGGACACTGCTGGCAATCGAAACAAGAACATGTGTGATCTATCATTCTGGACACATAGCCATGGCAGAAGATGAGCTGGTCACCCAGCAATCACCTACATTGACCAGTTATGTTATGACACATAATGCCGCGCTAATGACCTTCCGACCTTGATGCAGGGCCGTGAAGATTGTCGCGATAGAATCATGAATATCAGAGATAGTTCAACCAAATAAAAATAACGTGCTATTACGGTTAGAAAAGGTATGGCTATATCTCGCCTCCACCAAATATGGGTAAATAGCAAGACAGATTGTGCCCTATAGCCTTGGTTTGCAACCAGTCTAGGAGAAGGAAACAACTTGATATGGTTGTTTGGAACTCCATTAATAATCCATTTTATCTGTTGTTCGCCCCTGCATTGTCGTCATCAGGTCCCTAATGATCAACCCTGTGTCCCGAGCTATGGTGTCTGAGAAAGTCTACTTTTGCGAGAAACGTGTTATGGAAAAGAACAAAATGCTTCCGCCAGTGAAAATTCAAATATCATAACATATAGCGAAAAAGACGGCTAGGTTAATTTTCACAGGGTTTATATAATCGTTGATGCAAAAAAATAAATAAATAAAAATAAATAAAAATAAAAATAACCCTTCTCGTTCGACCCTCTATTGTGACACTGAATGTCATGTTTCTAAAAAAAATGGGGCGGGTTAAACATTCATTCATTCACAGGTCGAGCAACCACGGCGGCAGGTTACTTGGGGTTAAACAGCTCCCGCGTTCGTTGTTGATTCGTCTCAGTCTTCTACAACGACAACTCATACTTCTGACTTCAATCGATCGATCGGTTTATATGCATCTCGCCCAACACTCATTACCACTCAAAGATCAGTACGTATTCCTCAATTAATTATTTTCTCCAACCCTGGAAACGACAGTGACCCTAAAAAAAGGGGGTCTGGTATTTCAAAAAAAAAAAAAAAGAAAAAAAAAAGTTTTCTAAATTTCTCGAGGATCGGCCGTTCTTTTCAAAACAATATATTTTCCGTCAACAAACTTGTATGCTTAAAAATTATTTCAGATCGGCAATTTTGTTTGCCAATTTTCAAATCCGACTCAACTTCTAATTTCATTTTTGGTTTTACTTAAATTCGGTCTTCGGCCGACAATGATCTTCAAATGCCAACACAGTCAACTTTTCAAAACAAAATTATTTATTTCAAATTTTTCTTCTCTTTTACATTCCGGCTTTTATCGGAGACTCATAACAATTCTTATGTGCATTTCTGTTTATTAAAAAGTAAGTAAAACATTATTTTTTTTTCTTCGCTTCATATTTCAATTCCTCTTTCTCACTTTATCGTTTTCTTGTTTAACGTTTTTAACCCTTCCCATTTCTCTAATTCCTATACGGGGTTTTCACATGAACCCTTTTAATACTAATTTCACAGTCCCGATTGTGTCCCATTCCTTCTGCCATAAAGTGACCATATATAGAGATTTTTTGAATCAATTCCTTTTCAATATGAGCATAATGCACAAAGGCAAATTCTCCGTAGACTGCGTATTTTCTAACCTTGTTTTTATGCCCTTGTTATAGTGGAACACATCTATTCTATAGTTAACAGACTCTGTAAATGATTAAACAAAAATAGTAAAGATATTTGTATAATCGGCAGTTTTGATCAGGTGTTTAATGTTTTGTATTCGACCGTGTGTCGGATATTAAAGTATCAATCACAACAAATTATTATGCGTAATTATATGCGGAAATACCAAGTTAAAACGTTTTCGGTACGTCGAACCTATTTTTAGGATTACACTTAGTACAAATACAAGCCTTGAATTGAAAAACCACTAATTAACAAAATTACGACGAATTGAACTCATACGGGGAAGAAAAACCTTTCGTACAAAACATAAACTTATTTCAAATTTGAAAGTGTATTCTCACATTGGACACTAAGTGATAGTTTACAATATTTTTTTAGATCTTATTCAAAATTAATAAAAAGAATGTTTATTAATTTAACCTTTCATTTTTTATTTGATGTATTGCAAAAATAAACAAAGGCCCACTTACCATCGGGCGAGTTGACACACTGGCCAGCCCGTCGCTGACTACCACAGACCCGATTATCAGTTCTCTGTCCTTAACTAGAATTGCAGTAGAGGTTAGACGTCATGGTTGCGGGTAAAAAAAAACATTTTTATTTTTTAAGTATGCGTCAATAAAATTTCATCTAGAGATTTGGGAAAAACAAATTTATAACCGTCTTAGAAGAATATATGTTAACCATACTAAAATATTTTTAACTTTCGCCCGCATTTTACATTGTTTTGTCAGATTGTTCAGTGCTTTTATCAGACCAATGCCATGAGAATTGCACACATTTGGCTGGGATAGATAAATTTTATATTCATTCACTTGAAAATACTAGCAGCTATTGTATATTTTTGAAAACCAGCTTTATTTTGTTGGTGTGCTAATCTCTCCCTCACTAAACATTTTATAATTGTGCTTGTCCTTACATTTCTTAGTTAGCACGACCTTTACGTCCTGTCAATACTTCAGAAATAATGGACTGTTCCGTTTTGACAGCCTGGTTTCGGTGAGAAAATGAATGAATGAGAGAAAGAAAGAAGGGAAAATAGAACTGTTCAAAAACCGTTTCAGTTAAAGGGAAAATTTGTCAGTTTCAAATTTTTCTCATTTGTATCCCCTTACTTCTTAAAAAAACATATCGACCAGCATTCATATTTTTGATTGTTATTAGAATATGTTTGTCAAAATTGTTAAACTCAGATATTTAACGATGCAACAGGGGAATTTCTACGAATAATTTATTGTCGTAGAACTCGCCATGAGCTTATTCAATCATTAACTGGAAAATTAAGATTAAGCAGAGATTTCAATTTTACTTCATTTGTCATAACTTCTTCCCTGTCTCTTCCTTTTTCTTATTTTCTTTCATTTTTTTTTCAAAATTATCATTATTATTATCCTATGATAATTGTGCTTGTCCTTCCCTTCGTTAGTTCGCACGACCGTTACGCCCTGCCAATGCCTCATAAATAAGGAACTATTAAGTTTTTCATGACTTGGAAAAAAAGAGTACATTGTTTCAGTGAGAAAATAAAAGAATGAAAGAGCCAAAGAAAGAAAAAAAGAAAGAAAGTTGGAGAAAAAGATGAAAGCGTTTAAAGTCACTTTCCCAATACCTCATAAATAATGGACTAATCCGTTTTGATTTCGTGGAAAGAGGGAAAAAAGACAGTACAGCGAGAAAAGGAAAAAAAGAAAGAAAGAAAAAAAAAGAAAGAAAGAAAGAAAAAAAGAAAGGAAGGAAGAACGAACGAACGAAAGAAAGAAAGAAAGAAAAAAAGAAAGAAAGAAAAAGAAAGAAAGATCGAAAGAAAGATAAAAGTATTTAACATCTCCTGCCAATATCTCATAAATAATGGACTAATCCGTTTTGATTTCCTAGAAAGAGTGAATAAATAGTCCATTGTTTCAGCGAGAAAATAATAGAAAGAAAGAAAGAAAACAGACAGAAAGAAAGGAGGAACAAAAGAAAGAAAGGAAAAGAAAGATGGAAAGAAAGATAAAATTGCTTAACGTCTCCTGTCAGTACCTCATAAATAATGGACTACTCCGTTTTGAGTGCGTAGAATGACAAAAGACATACGCTATTTAGTTTTAGTTGGAAAATCAATGATATATAGATAGATAGATAGATAGATAGATAGATAGATATGAACAGATTGTGATAGATAGATAGATAGATGGATAAATAGATAGATAGATAGATAGATAGATAGATAGATAGATAGATAGATAGATGTTTTCAACGGCTGCTTTAGTAAAATGAAAAAAAGCTGTCAGTTTCAAAACATTTCATTTGTACCCCCTTACTTCTTAAAATAACGACTAGCATTCAGATTTATGATTGTTATTACAATTATATGTCAAAGTTGTTAAGCTCAAACATTTAACAATGCAATAGGGGAATTTCTACGGATATTTTATTGTCGTAGAACTCGCCATGAGATTATTCAATCATTAATTTAAGAACTAAGATTCATAAGAATATTAAAATAGGAAAGCCGTGAAAAATTAACGGCTCTTTCTATTAATAATAATTTCTACTACTACTACTACTACTACTACTGCTGCTGATGCTATTACTACTAATACTACTACTAATAATGATAGTAATAATAAGACATATGACAAGTATATCCTGATCATACAGTATACCATGATGGCTTTATTTGGCTTCGGATATTATTATTATTATTATTATTATTATTACCTTTGATTTCTGGCGTTTACACATTTCTTTCCGGGTCCCGCCCAGGGACCTAAGGTTAGAAATGGCGTCATGACACTTTCCACTGACAAAAAAAAAAAAAAAAAAAATTACATAGATAAAGCCCTTCGTAAAGTGTGGGCTGTACTTGTCAGAACAATTTTTTGTATCTCCTTGCGGCATAGACTTCCAGGAATCCCTTCAATTAGTCTACTGCAATCTTTTCCAACCAGTCCTAGGGCTCCAACTACAACAGGGATTGTTGATGTTCCCATATGCCACATTTTTGAGATTTCTATTTCAAGGTCCTTGTATTTTGACAACTTTTTGAATATCTTCAAAGATACATTGCAGTCAGCAGGGACTGCCATATCAATAAGGAGGCATTTTTTTTTGTTTGTGGTCTTTAATAACAATATCTGGGCGGTTGGCTTTGATTGTTCTGTCAGTGTGTATTGTGTAGTCCCATAGAATTGTAACAGGTCCTATCTCCGTAACCGGGTCTGGGTGGTGTTCATACCAGTTTCTTTTCAGTTTCCTTCCCGTAGAAGTTGCAGATTTTCCAGTGCAGATATTGGCCCACTCTGTCATGTCGGGTTTTATATTCAGTGGGTGCCAATATCGTGCAACCTGATACAAGATGATCAATCGTACCTGGATATTTATCACAGAATCTGCATTTTGGGCTGACACAATATTTTAGTATATGTGCTTGATAATTCCTAGTTAGCAAGCATTGGTCCTGTGCAGCAAGGATAAAACCTTCAGTTTCAGCTTTCAACCCTGCACTACGTAGCCACTGATGGGTACAGGTTTTGTCTACGTCAGCTTAATTGGTACGGGCGGAGTATTGGCCATGAAGCGGTTTATCTTGCCAGCGCTTCTGGATCTGGTCGGTTGCATTCGTCTTTGCTGTCTTTTTTTAGGTATTTTGCAGTTTCAGCCGGTGTATTGTGCTGTAGTTGTATCTCTACGCCCATTTGAAACTCCATTTTGAATTTGTTGGCTTTTTTTATTACGGAGTAAAGACGCTTACTACTTTCATGTTTTTTGACGCATACCATCATCCAGTCTTCTGTAGTTTCCAAATATCTTTGGAGGCCAATTGTTGTAGTTTTGTAGGACAGTTCTAGTTGAACTAATCCTCTGCCTCCTTCGGATCTGGGCACATACAGACGATCAACATCAGCTTTGGGATGATGCATGCGATAGCAAGTGAGAAGTTTTCTCGTTTTGGCGTCCATTCGCTTAATTTCAGCTATGGTCCAGTTAAGGACATTAAAGCTGTATTGCACCACAAGGGACAGCCAATGTGTTTATGGCTGATATTCTGTTTTTTGAGTTTAGCTCAGTATTTAGTACCAGACGTACACGCCTGTAGTACTTTTTTCTTATTTTTCCTTCATTTGGGGGGTGTTGTATGCCATCTCCTTCGCTAATTCCTAGGTACTTATAAGCTTCATCATGCTCCAGTTCCTAATCTTTGTGACAAAATCTAAATCTATTAAGGGTGTTTCTGTAATTCTACCTTTCTTGAATGTTACTTTTGCACATTTATCTAATCCGAAGTCCATACCTATGTCGTCACTGAAGTATTTTACAATATTGAGGAGGCCTTTCAACTCATTGTCGTCTTTGGCAAAGAGTTTGAGATCATCCATGTAGAGTAGGTGATTGAATATTTTCTTATTTATTTTGTAACCATAGCTACTGTTGTTCAGTTCATGTGTAAGAGGGATTAAGGATAAAACAAAACAGAAGGGGTTGAAATTATATCTGAAAATTTCCTTGAAAGATTCCACGTCGGATATTCAGACGGTTGGATATGGCAGTATGGTGTGATTTTAAGGTATAGTTTGGTGTTCCACATCATGCAAAAATGCTTAAGGAAATTTTATATATAAAGGGGAAATAAATTTAAAATTTCCAAAGTCTTAAGGATCCAAGAATATGGAACACTATCAAAGGCTTTACGATAATCAATCCACGCTGCACTAATTTTGAAATTATTATTATTAATATTATTAAATTTTATTTTGTCTTGAAAATTATTTTATGAACCTCTATTCCTCATTTTTTATTCCAATGTCATCTTGTTCTTTTGATTGGGTAAAGGAATTAAACAAAAATGTTTTAAAGTTTGAAAAAAAAAATTTAATTGATAGCATTATCAATTAGCATTTTTTTAATAGAATTTTGTTTTATCAAATCTTAGCGTGTTGTATTTATTTAAAAAATTGATGGTAGGATTGGGATATGAAAAAAAAGCGAAATTGTCCATTCCCAAAATTATTATTCATAAATAAATAAATGGTTGGTTCTCAATCATCTAAAATGGTTTCAATTTTCAAATTAAATTTACCATATCTTTTATAAAACAAATCATTTTTGCTTTGTTTGAATTCTGTGGGTATTCATAAAAATTTCCAAACAACCTGATATAATATGGTAACATTTTTATCATATATAATGAAAGATCCTGAATTTTCATTATAGTCGTTTATATCTTATTATAAATTATAAAATATTAATATTCAGAAATTTGAAGATATCCAAAAAAAAATTTGATTTTTTTTCAATAAATGATGCCTCAATGTTGATATATTTGAAATTTTAAAGAAATTTTTATTATTTCTTTTTTTGTTTTTTTGTTTTCATAAAAATGTTTTTTTCATTCTAATTTTTTATAAAATGCATTTTTCAATATTTTTAAATAAAATGTATTATTGGTAAATTTTCTTCATAAAATGTATTCTTTTCATTTTTATAAAAAGGAAATTATTAGTAATTCAATTTAAAATGTATTTATTGGTAATTTACTTAAAAAATGTATCATTGGTAATTCTACTATAAAAATTATTTATTAATTTTTTTTAAATACAAATAAAATATATATCCAAATTTTTTGATTTTGTTATATAAAATGTATTGTTTTTTTTTAATTTTCCTTATTTATTATTGGTAATTATATATCTATAAAATATATATCTTTGGTCATTTGAAAAAAAATTTATTATTTTTTATTTTTATATAAAAAATATTATGATATAATTTATATATAAAATTATTCATTGGTAAAATTTATAAAATATATATAAAGAAATTAATGTTAAAAAAATAAAATAGAAACAATAATTTCTTCAATAAATGTATTGTTTTCATTTTGCTATAAAATGATTGTTATTATTAGAAGAAGAAAATTAAAACTTGATATTAATTAATGTTTTTACTATAAAAATATTTTGTTGGTCATTTGGACAAAAAATATATTTATAAAAATTCAAGTAAAATATACCAAAAAAAATTTTTAGAAAATAAAATAATAGTAGAAATGGTTAAATATTTATATATAAAAATGTATTTCCAAAATTTTTTGATAAATTCAAAATATAGAAATTATTTTCAAAATTATAAAATATATATTTCGTTTTTTTAAAAAAAAATATTTTTCTCATTCAAGTTTTTTAATGAAATTGTTTCATTTTGAATTAAATTCTATCATTTTTGGTCATTTTGGTGAAAACAATGTATTTTTGGTCATTTAAATATAAATGTATTGTTGGTCAATTTTTATATTAAAATGTATTGTTGGTCATTTGATCATATAAATATATTTTTTAATTTGGTTTTTAAAAATATTTTGTTCATTTTGATATAAATTATTGTTACTAGAATACTATATTTGTATTGTTGGTAATTATGTTCTACTATAAATTATTATTATTTCAAATGATTATATTTATAAAATTTTTTGTTGGTATTATATTTATAAATTTATAAAAATATTTATTTTTTTTTTTTTTTTTTTTTAAAGGTTAAATACTGGACATATAATATAGATTTTGACATTAAAGGTGTTACCATTTTTATATAGATTTATATTAAAAGAACATAGAACATTTATATATTTATAAAAATAGATTCAAAATCCTTCAATCATATATCTGAGGCCTTGCTTATTTAATATATAGTTTAATCGTAAAATATTAATAAAATATAATAAATAAAAAAAAAAAATAATAAAATTCAGAAATTGAGAATAAATATGAATCAATATTCATAATCAAAGAGAATTTAATAAAAATTTTACTAAGGAAACAACTTTTATAATAGGGCATCAGCGGTCAAAATATTTTCAATCTTTTTCACAATTTTTATTTTTATATATTTATAAATGGATGTTAAGTTTTCATCCTTTAAAGAGTCAATGAAGATTATAGTATGTATGAATTATTTTAACGTTTTTTTTTTTTAAAATATTCTTTGAAGAAGGAAGATGTTAAAATCATTTTTTTCTTCTTATTAAGGAATTATGATTAAATGACAATGATTCGATTAAATGTTTGAAAAAAGGAGGTGGGAATCTGATTTTGAATTGTTTATTTCGGGTCGTCTAAATATAAATGATTTTTTTTGTTGAATTTTAAAACCTGGGAAGATTATTTGAAATATTACGTCGTTATTAAAAATAAGAAAATTGCGTCCTATTTTACGAATTTTTCTACAAATTATTATAATTTTTATAAACTGAGATTTCCTAAGATATATTTCATTCTCACAATTCGTGTCCGCGTCCATATATATTTATATATTATATATTATATTATATATTTTTAGAGGATAAATTCATATATCTTGGTTAACCTGAGTTAGCAGTAAAATTATCTTAATAATTTGTTTATTGAAAACATATTATTTAAATGTGAGGAAGAGTTTTACAATTCATCTTATAAATGAACATGAGGTTTTGATGGAATATATCGAAAAAATGTTGAAATAAAATTTAAATTGTAAAGAATTTTTAACCTAGATTTCATCCGCATTCATTCTTAAGTTTATAAACTTCGCGTTTTAAAAATCCTTTGTAAGACGAAATAAACGCATCCATTTTTAAATAAGACGATAAGGAAAATTTCTTTCAAAACGATTTTACATGACGTCCTGGACAAGACGATAAATTCATCCGCGTTTGCAAAGTTTAAATTTACATCCGCGATTGAAATAAGTTTTCAAACACATCCACGTCCTATGTATTGATTGTCAAACATCCGAATGATTTAGTGGTTAAACAAATTCATTTGTGTCAATTGGGTAAGACGACAAAATTTACATCCGCATCTAATTAAAATTTAATTAATCCGCGTCCTGGGTAAGACGATAAAAGAAACATCATTGTCATGCATTTATAATTTTTTTAATCCTGCGTCCAATTTAAAGATGATATACTTACATTCATAATATATTTTCTGATCAGGAGGTTCCAAAAATGAATAAATGCTTTCTTGTTTAAAAGTTGGTGTTTAAATTTAATTTTTGGTGGTAGCAATGTTGGGGTTCAGTTACAGGCAGGTGTTGAATAAAAAACTGGACTCGGAAAATTTATGAAATTAGTGGAAATGGTTCCACGGGGGGAACCAGCAATACATTTTTTTTTTAAAAATATTACAAGTAATGAAATTTTAAAGAAAAAAAAATATTAGCAGCAATACATTTTTGAAGAAATATTACCAGAAAATATATTTTTAGAAAAAATATTACTAGCAATAAAAATCTTGTCGGCATAAAATAACCCATTGAGGTGTTGATATGCTGTAAAATAAAACAAACCAAACCGAATCGAACTGGAGGAACTAAGGAATGTAGCTCGTCGGAAGCCTTTCCATAGAAATAGCGATAGGTTAACGAGATCTTTTTTCGACATGTGGGAAAAAGTGGTTGTCAGGATGGAAACATGAATTACCTACAAAAAATTGTGTTCGATTTTTTTTGAACTCTACGAAGACTGAAATTTTTTTTTTAAGCAGCTCCAGATATATATGGAAGCAATACTTTCATAATGATTTCCTCTGAGTCTTGTAAATATAGAAGATTCCAGATAAATTTCAGAAAAACTTAATTGATGATTTCGTGAATGGATAACGGCCAAAAAAAGGCATCGGAGAGCTGTTTTCGAATTCCACATCATTTTCAAATCATATTCAATCAAACCTGTTATTATCATTTGAAGAAAATCAATTTCATTTCTTCACTTCTACGCCCGTTCCTTATATCTCGTGAATGAAGTTCGTGAATGAAGTTCGTGTAAGTCGGCAAACTTCTCTTTATAACTTCACCTTACATTATTAAGACGCAGGGTGATTTTTGAGGGAGTTTTTTTTTCTGGATATTACTCAACGGCTTCCCAATCGATAGCAGAACAACGGGGCCAAGAGCCACTCAATGTAGAAATTACTGAATTAGGTTGGTGAAAGTGGATCTGACTAGAGAAAAGTACGTCTTAAACATAAACGAAATAATGAATAATGGCTGATGCAATAAAAATCTGGTATTGCTCAATGCAATCTTATAGTATACAAGCTGATGCAAAAGAAACAAAAACAACCATGTTGTTGCTAATGACTCTCTCTCTCTCTCTCTCTCTGTCTGTGTGTGTGTGTTTGTTTGTCTACGCCTTCTTGGTTACACGCATTCCCCTGACATGAGGTGAAACAATTACACTGAATCCATCGCTTCATCTACTGCAAGGAAAGCTGGTTTCCTGTCTCGAGCCAGACGTTTTTTTTTTCCTCGTCTGAGTCCATGCTTCAAATCTATAAATCTGCTATTTATTCCTGCACTGAATACTGCTTACATATATGGTCTGGTGATCCCGCAGTTCATCTCGACGTCCACGACAAAAAACGAGAGACGGATATGCAATATAATAGGTCCTGATCTGGCATCTCGTCTACAGTCACTTTCTTAGCGAAAATCTTCAATTATTCAAATGTAATGTCAATCGACATCTACTGTTGCTTTATTCCTGATTCCCGTCTTTCTCTATATCCTTTCCTCAAACACACTGCTTTTCCTGCTACTTCATCTCTGTAACCCCTATGCGTGTTAGTGATATCCTGCCCTTTTTTTTAGAAAAAATAAATTATATATATATATATATATATATATATATATATATATGTATATATATTCTAAAAAAAATATTTTATTAATCAATAATTATGATTACTATAAAAATTTCTATTTAAATATAAGGAAGTCTCCTTTAATTAAATCAAAATATTGTGAAATTTGACCAGATATACATTGTTCTATATATATCATTATTATATTTTATAATATATAAATGTTATGAAAAAACAAAATGTATATAATATATTATATTTAAATCAAATATTTGATAGTTATATATAAAAATCTTAAAAGCTTAAATAGCGAGTTAATATATATATATATATATATATATATATATATATATATATAATATATATATATATATATATATATATATAGTTTCAAATAGATGTATTTAGAAAAACTGTTAGAACATTAACCTCAATCTCCTTTTCATTCACACAGAAAATATGAAAAGCTTAAATGTTGCTCAACTTTTTTCTCGAGAGCCTGTACTTTATAATGCTCCATAAGTTTTCTATGGGGTTGAGGTCAGGAGATTGGGGTTTTGTCATAACACTCACCTGCTTCTCATCAAAGTATTCCTTCATCAATTTTGATTTGTGACAGGGAGCATTATCCTGCATAAAAATGAGCTTGGTGGGGTCGATTTTGCACCCTTTCAGCAGAAGGGAGCAGACAAGACTCTAAAATTCTCTTGTACTGCTCGCTCCTGAGGGTCTTTTTTCAATAGGTTTTAAGAAACCAGTTCCATGAAAAGAAAAGCATCCCCAGAACATTATACTGAACGGATGCTTGACAGTACTTACTGCTAAATTCAAAGAGCTTTCAAAGCTTCTTCTTCGGATTTTAGATCGCTTATCCTTTGAATTTAGCTCAACTTTCGTTTCATCGGAGAAGAGAACATTTAAAAAAAAAAAATCAGATGAGTCACAAGTTTTTATCGAACAGCACTGTATATATATATATACATATATATATATATATATATATATATATATATATATATATATATATATATATATATATATATAATAAAATCCTCTAATGGTGACTAATATTCCATGGTCATAATTTATTCCATTGGAATTTAAAATACTGATCCAATTCATCAGACCTACAAAGGAGGAAAAAAAGAAAACAGAAAAACCATTCCGGAAATAAAAACAGAATTTAGAGAGAATCGGTTAAATATGAGGAGGAGGAAGATTAAACCTTAATAGAGAGAATTTTTTTAGTAATTGGGTGGAAAGGAATTTAAGAAAAAAGAAAATGAATTTTGTCGGATGTCTAATGCATAAAATACATTTCATTTTAAGCCCTAATATATATATATATATATATATATATATATATATATATATATATAGTGAAAAGAAGATTTTCTCAGGAGGGAAAGAAGAAGAAGAAAATCAGAGAAAAAAAAAAGAAAAGGATACGAAGAAAAAGCATAGAAATCAAATATATGCGAAGAAGAAGCGAGTGATACGAAGAAAATATAAAACTAATAAACAGAAAAGATTTTGATAAAAAAAAGACGAAAAAAAAATTTTGATGAAAGAGAAAATTTTTAAAAAAAAAGAATAAATATTAAAAAAAATTGATTAAATTATTTATATTTATGAAGCAAACACGAAAAGAATAAAAAAAAATGAAAAAAAAAAATTGTTAAAATAAAAAGATTAAAAAAAATGATTAATATGCTGAAAAGGTTAAAATAGATTGATTATCTTTTCATTTTCTTTTTTATATAAATAAAGAAATATCCGATGGAGAAAACAACTGACAAGGAAGAAGAATAAAAGCGACAGAACACCGAAGAACCAAAGTAAACAAACAAGATGGCTGAAATGGGAAGAGGAAGAGAATTTTTGAATGGGTAAAAAAACAGCTATTTAAAAATGTCCATCATTTTATTAATTTCTTTTAAAAAAAAAAAAAAAAAAATCGAATATTTTTAAAAATATTAGCGATGGATCGGATGTATGACTTCCAGTCGATATCTGGGACGACTTGAATTCGGACAGATGTCAAAGCACAAATTCCTCCCGTAGAGTTTAGATCCTTCCGATGAAAATATATGAATTGTTCTATATGATCAACTTTTTTTTGGTACTAAATAAAGTGAACGCGTGAAGGATTTGAATCTGTGTAATTGGATTTTTTTATTAAGATAATTTCTTTCGCACTGATGAAATAACAACGTTTATATTTTTCTTAGAAGAAGAAAAAAAAAAAAAGAATTTACTTTTTTAAAATAAAGATTTTACAACGGCGACAATTGAAAGAAATAACTCTTTTTTGATGCTTTAAATGACATCGTATTTTTAAAATAAATAAAATAATATATACGCGAACAAGGCTGCGAGGAAGATTGCGGAGGAAATGATTTAAAAAAATTTAAATTTCAAGATAAAATATTTCAATGATAAATCCTCGTGGAAGAGGCTTAAAATGAATGATTTAAACGCAGATCCCACTTACACGATATTCGCAGAGAGATATAAAGATTTAAAATTTGATATTTTTCAAGTTTATTACGAAGTTGATTGAACACCATCAAAAATCTTATTTCGACATTTGAGAATTTTTAACATTTTTGATTAAAATTTCAAGAATATAGAATTCCAAATCACCGGCACGAATTTAAAATTTCTAACTTTTTTGCCATTTAAATTATTGAAAAACACACACACAAAAACACACACACAGAATTTATAATTAATGTTTTTAATAAATATAGAGATGTGAAAAAAAAAAATTTTTTTTTAGAAATAATTTTAATTTTTTTTTTATTTTATCCTAATATATTTTTTGAGAAGTAAAGTTTCAAGGCCTCGTGACTTTCATCAGCTGTAGAATGATTATTTTGGACATATGATTTAAAAATTTTTTTTTTAATTCCTATTTTAAATTTCAAGGGAATTTATTGAAATTGTCTCAGTTTTTAGGTGGGATAAAGCTATTAAATTTTAGAAGAGAAAGGGAAGAAAATATATCAGTAATATATATATATATATATATATATATATATGTGATGTAAATGTGTGTGTGTTCTTTGTGTGTGTGTGTTGTGTGTGTGTAAAAGATGTGTGTGTGTGTTGTATTTGTTTGTGTTTGTTTGTCTGTGTATAGGGTAGAATTCCGATTGACCCCAAATTAAATGGAATTTGATGGTGCGACAAAAGTAACCGGATGTCTTGACACTCTGGTGAGCTGTGATTCTAATGAAACATTCTTTCTTTGGAAACACTGTATATATATATATATATATATATATATATATATATATATATATATATATGCCAATAATGTATAAAATGCTTCTATCACGGATTGGATTTTGTAATGTCAAGGTATTCATTAATAATAATCATTGTATACAAGTTTGACCGGTTTAATTTTACCGGTTCTAAAATTCAAGTATTTGTGGCTGTAAAATATCCATCTGAAAAACATGGGTGCCAGAGAAAATTGATCGAAGAAATGGAAAAAAATTTTTTCACCGGTTTGCTTCTTCTGCTGCGTAATGTTTATCTTGTAGGTTGCCAAGTGAAACAGAAAAATATAAACTTAGAGAATTGTTTCATATGTTTAGGAAGTTTAGAAATTCGAAAGAAATAAAAAAGAAAAAATGTTAACATTAGAAAGTGCTATACCTGAACATACCTATTCTATTGTTAATAGACTCTCTCACATATAATAAAGAAGTAGTAGTACCAGTCGACAGTTAGCTCAGTGAATGGGTGAGTCAATAGATGTCGGACATTAAAGTATCAACCAAACAACTAGATTGCTTTGCGTCATTAACTGTTATAAAAAGTTTCTAACGTTTTGTACGTCGAACCTTTTTTAGGACCGACTTAGTGAAATACAAGCCCCCACTGTAGAAACTACTCTACAACAGAAAGAAAGAAAGAAAGAAAGAAAGAAAGAAAGAAAGAAAGAAAGAATATTAACATTGCGGAGAAAGAAAGAAAGAAAGAAACAAAGAATATTGATATTAGGAGAAAGAAAGGAAGAACGAACGAAAAAAAGAATATTAATATTTGAAAGAAAGAAAGAATGAAAGAATATTGGGAGAAAGAAAGAAAGAACGAAAGAAAGAATATTAACGTTGGAAAGAATTAAAAGAAAGAAAGAAAGAAAAAGAGAATGAAAAGAAAGAAAAGAAAATGAAAGAAAAAAGAAAGAAACAAAGAAAGAAACAAAGAATATTGATAAAAGGAGAAAGAAAGGAAGAACGAACGAAAAAAGAATATTAATATTTAAAAAGAAAAGAAAGAATGAAAGAATATTGGGAGAAAGAAAGAAAGAACGAAAGAAAGAATATTAACGTTGGAAAGAAAGAAAGAAAGAAAGAATATTAACATTGCGGAGAAAGAAAGAAAGAAACAAACAAACAAACAAACAAACAAAAAATATTGATATTAGGAGAAAGAAAGGAAGAACGAACGAAAATAAGAATAATTATATTTGAAAGAAAGAAAGAAAGAATATTGGGAGAAAAAAAGAAAGAACAAAAGAAAGAATATTAACGTGGGAAAGAAAGAAAGAAAGAAAGAAAGAAAGAAAGAAAGAAAGAATATTAACATTGCGGAGAGAGAAAGAAAGGAACAAACAAAGAATATTGATATTAGGAGAAAGAAAGGAAGAACGAACGAAAGAAAGAATATTAATATTTGAAAGAAAAAAGAAAGAAAAGAATATTGGGAGAAAGATAGAAAGAACGAAAGAAAGAATATTAACGTTGGAAAGAAAGAAAGAAAGAAAGAAATAAAGAAAGAAAGAAAAAGAAAGTGATGGACAGAATAAAGAAATAAATAACGGAGCGAAAGAAGAAAACAAGAAAAAGATAGAATGTAAGGCACAGACGATAGAATGAAAGAAAGAAAAAAGAAAGAATCGAAATAAAAAAAATTAAAACGAAAGTTAGAAAAGAAATAAAAGAAAAAAAAAGAAAGAAAGAAAAGAAAAAAAAAGAAATGAAAAAAAAATTCAAGAAAAAAAAACGAAAGAAAGAAAGAGAGAAACGCAGAGAATAAAGAGAAAATGAATAAACGTAATGCACAGAAGAGATAAAGAAAGAAAGAAACAAAGTGAATAAAGAAATAAATTAATGCACGGAAGGAAAGAAGAAAGAAAGGAAGAAATAAGGAGAGTAACGCACAAAAGAAAGAAAGAACGAAAGAAAGAAAGTCGCTGGAGAAAAAAAAAAGAAAGACGGAAAGAAAGAATATATTTTGAAGAGAAAGGAAGAAGAAAGTGACAAACACATAAGAAAAGAAATGGATAGAAGAAATGAAAAAAAGAAAGAAGGAAATAAAAAAAGAAAGAAAGTAAGAAAAACGAAGAAGAAATAGTCAAAACGAGGCAAATATTAATGCATAGGAGAAAGAAGACAGTTTCAATTTAAATTTAAAAAAGAAAGAACTAAATATGAGAAAAAGGAAGAACACCACCAGCAACAATAACAACAGCAAAAATAACAACAGCAGCAAGAACATTAATAATAATAATAATAACAATAATAATAATATAATTGCTCTTCTGACCTGGCCATACAGTTTCAACATTCTCTTATAGACAGTGGTTAAGTGGTCTTCCACTAAGCCTTTTCCTTGTGCGACGGTGATTCGCACTGCGTCATTTATTATTCTTTCGACATATGAGATGCCTTGAATGGTGTTGCATTATCTCAGGGCTATTAAGCTTACAATGTAAATTCAATGCTAATGTTTTCAGTATAGAACTACATTGAATATCAAGAAGAAAGAGCATGTCATTGATCAGCTAGAGTAAAACCATTATATGATATCCAGAAGTTAAGCGAATTCGAACAGCGTGCGAAAATTGAATATAGCACGTAATTCTGTCATGACCGTTTGTGAGCAGTACAATTATGAGCCAATGTACAACCAGCAAACGCTTAGATTTCCTTATTTTGGCTTTCGGGAATATAATTACGGCTTTATTGTAAACGGATTCGACGGTATCTTTTTTTTGCTTTTGCTTTTTACTATCCTTGCCTCAGTTAGGCTTTTTTTTTTTTTTTTTTTTTGGCGTTCATTTTATTGCTTTCTATATATTTCTCTCTGTTTTATAATTATTTTCTTCGTCTTTTTTTTCCCCAACACTGTCTTGAAATGTCTTTCCTTCTTATTTTTATATATATATGTTTTCTTTTTCCTTCGATGTGAATCTTTTCTCTTTTCTTTCACAGGTTGTATGTTTTTCGTTTTTCTTTTTTTTTTTGTTTTTTCAGTTTTTTTTTTAAGCCTCTTTTGCATTTCTACTTTTTAATACATTTCTAAAAGAATATTTTTGTTTTCTTTGTTTTTAGTAAACCTTTATTTATTTTATTATTTTAATATCTACATCTTAATCGTTGCTAATTTGTTTCACTTTTTGATTGTTTATTTATTTTTACTATTATAAAGTCCGTATTATAAGTTTGGAGATTTCCTGTCAGTATGATTTCTCTGGTCGCATTTACTGCTTCATTTTCATTTATCTTTCTTTCTTTCTTTCTTTCTTTCTTTCTTTCTTTCTTTCTTTCTTCTTTTTGTTATCCTTTCTTGCTTTTTCCTGTATTTATTCTTTTTGTCATCATTTCTTTCTTTCTTTCATTTTTTCTTTTACCTGCCATTTTTCTTTGTGTCATTCATTCATTATTTCTTTCTTTCTTTCTTTCTTTCTTTCTTTCTTTCTTTCTTTCTTTCTTTGTTATGCCTTTATTCTTTTACTCATATTTTGTTTTCCAGAGGTTTTTCTTTTCGTCTTTATTTCTCGTTTTCTTTCTTTCTTTCTCGCTTTCTTTCTTTCTTTCTTTCTTTCTTTCTTTCTTTCTTTCTTTCTTTCTTTCTTTTTTTTTTTTAATCTTTTTTTTTTTTGTAATGTTGAGAGGAAAGTTGGCCATTTTTTCCTGTTTTTATTCTTTTCGCCATCCTTTCTTTCTTTTTCCCGCTTTTATTCTTTTGTAATCATTTCTTTCTTTCTTTCTTTCTTTCTTTCTTTCTTTCTTTCTTTCTTTTGTTATCCTTTCTTTCTTTTTCCCGTATTTATTCTTTTTGTCATCATTTCTTTCTTTCTTTCTTTTTTTCTTTAACGCGCCATTATTCTTTGCGTCATTCATTCATTCATTTTTTCTTTCTTTCTTTCTTTCTTTTTTTCTTTCTTTCTTTCTTTCTTTCTTTCTTTCTTTCTTTCTTGTTCCTGTCTTTGTTCTTTTTGTAATCCTTTCTAATTTTTTTCCTGTTATTTTTTTCGCCATTTTCGCTTTTTTCCCGCTTTTATTCTTTTTAATTTTCTTTCTTTTTTCTTTAACGCGCCATTATTCTTTTCATTCATTCATTCATTTTTCTTTTTTTTTTTTTTAACTCACTTTCTTTTCTTTCTTTCTTTCTTTCTTTCTTTCATTCCTTTCTTAATTTCTTTTTGTAATCCTTAGCATAATTTTTTTCCTGTTATTTTTTTTCGCCATCCTTTCTTTTTTAATTTTTATTCTTTTGTAATCATTTCTTTTTCTTTCTTTCTTTCTTTTTTTTTCTTTTTGCTATTATTCTTTTTTCATTCTTTCTTTTTTCTTTTCTTTATTATGTTCTTTTTTTTCTTTCATGCCATTTATTCTTTTTACTCATTTTTCTTTCTTAGAGGTTTTTTCGTTTTCTTTTTCTTTTTCTTTCTTTTCTTTTTTTTTTTTCTTTCTTTTTTCTTGCGCTATCTTTATTCTTTTTCATCATCATTTCTTTTTTTTTTTTTATTCTTTTGTAATCATTTCTTTTTTTCTTTTTTCTTTTTTTATTATCCTTTCTTTCTTTTCCATATTTATTCTTTTTTTCATCATTTCTTTCAAACATTTTTTTTTCTTTTTTCTATTTTTGGTCATTTTCATTCAATCATTCATTCTTTCTTTCTTTCTTTCTTTCTTTCTTTCTTTCTTGTTCCTGTCTTTATTCTTTTTGTCATCCTTTCTACTTTTTTTCCTGTTTTTATTTTTTTCATCATCCTTTCTTTCTTTTTCCCGCTTTTATTCTTTTGTAATCATTTCTTTCTTTCTTTCTTTCTTTCTTTCTTTCTTTTGTTATCCTTTCTTTCTTTTTCCCGTATTTATTCTTTTTGTCATCATTTCTTTCTTTCTTTCTTTTTTTCTTTTACCCGCCATTATTCTTTGCGTCATCCATTCATTCATTTTTTCTTTCTTTCTTTCTTTCTTTCTTTCTTTCTTTCTTTCTTTCTTTCTTTCTTTTACTCATACTTTCTTTCTTAGTGGTTTTTCTTTTCGTCTTTCTTTCTCGCTTTCTTTCTTTCTTTCTTTCTTTCTGTCTTTCTTTCTTTTTCCTGTCTTTATTCTTTTTGTCATCCTTTCTACGTTTTTTTTCCTGTTATTATTCTTTTCGCCATCCTTTCTTTCTTTTTCCCGCTTTTATTCTTTTGTAATCATTTCTTTCTTTCTTACTTTCATTCTTTCCTTCTTTCTTTCTTTCCGGACCAACTATTATTCTTTTCTTTTTTCTAAGCTTCTTTCTTGTTCCTTTCTTTCTTTTCTGATTGTATTTCCTTCTTTTCATTTTTCTTGTCCTTTTCTTTCTTTTCTGAATTTATTTTCACTTCAACCGTTTTTACTTTTCTTCTTTAACTTTCCCTTTTTTTTTCATTTTATTTTATTTAATTTCATATTTCTTTCTTTATTTTCGGCAAAAAAATTTTGTTGAATTGAGTTTTTTTTAAAGAACCACTTTCTTTTCTTTCATTCCTTCTTTTAAAAATAAAAAGAAATAACAAATCTTCTTATTCAATATCTTTTCATTCTTTCCCGATAATCTGAAAAGAAG
>CAHIKZ030004277.1:32500-36700 GCA_903632075.3 Acanthosepion pharaonis
CTTCACTACCTTCGTCGTCGTTGTTTGTCGTTATCACATGTTCGGTCCTTGGTGCCATGCTTCTTCAATAAAAAAATTGCCGTCTTCTTCATATTCGATCCAATATTCTCTCTTCCTGATGTTAAAATTAAGCGTCCATTTTTGATTTCCATTTAGGAAAAACTTCATCGTAAAAATATTTTCGGTCCAAATAATCTAAAGAAATGGTCTGACCAAACCATAAAAACGTTTTTAATCAAAATTTCTACAAAATGTTCGATCCATTATTCTCTCTTCACGATGTTAAGTAAACGTGGAAATTTCCATTTTTCTAAGACTGTTCGAACATGTTTGGTCCATAGTATTCTCAGCATGCTTCTGTAGAATTATTTTCTTGCTTCAAGAAATCTTCTTCATGTTGATTCATGGTTTCTCTTTGATGTTAAGTATAAGTGTCCTTTCTAATCCATTTTTCTAAAACTATCAATTGCTCACATTTTGGGCCATGGCATTTCTAGATCATGTAGAAAAGAATTAACTTTTGCTTGTCTCTTCTCCATGTTCCATCCATGAAATTCTTCTTTCCAAAAAATTAACGTAAAAAACATAACTGTTTTCAAAAAAAAATATATTTCGGTCAATGGTGTTTTCAGCATGCTTCTGTAGAACCATAAAGTTTTTGTTTCAAGTCTCTGGAGACTTATCCATGGTATTTGTCTAAAGGGATGTTAAGTATAAGCATCTTTTTTGTTTCCATTTTCTTTAAAAGGTTCGTTCTTGCTCACATGTTCGGTCCATGGTTGCATGTTCTGTAAGAACCACATTTCTGTTTCTTCAAGTCTCTTCATCATGTTCGATCCATGGTATTCTCTCTTCACGATGTTAAGTATAAGTGTCCTTTTGTTTCCATTTTCTCAAAAACATTCATCATTGCTCATGCGTGGTCCATAGTATTCTCAGCATCCTTCTGTAGAACCACATTTCTCTTTGCTTCAAGTCTCTTCTTCATTTTCGATTCATGGTATTCTCTTTCCCGATGTTAAGTATAAGTGTCCTTTTTGTTTCCATTTTCTAAAACTTTGTCGTTGCTCACATGTTTATGTCCATGGCATATTCTGCATCCTTCTGTAGACCATTTCTTTTGCTTCAAGTCTCTTTTTCCTACCATGGATTCTCTTCCCGATGTTAAGTATAAGCGTTCTTTTTTTTTCATATTCTCTTTTCGTTGCTCACATGTTCGGTCCATGGTATTCTCAGCATCTTCTGTAGAACCACATTTCTTTTGTTTGTTTTCTCTTCTAAATGTTCGATCCATGGTATTCTCTCTTCTCGATGTTAAGTATAAGTCCATCCTTTTTTGTTTCCATTTTTCTTTAAAACTTCGTCATTGCTCATGTTTCCATGGTATTCTGTTCATGCTTTTGTAGAACCACATTTCTGTTTCTTCAAGTCTCTTCTTCATGTTCGATCCATGGTATTCTCTCTTCACGATGTTAAGTATAAGTGTCTTTTTGTTTCCATTTCTCTAAGACTTCATCATTGCTCACATGTTTGGTCCATAGTATTCTCAGCATGCTTCTGTTGAACCCATTTCTATTCTCAAGTCTCTTCTTCATGTTCGATTCATGGTATTTCTCTTTTGATGTTAAGTATAAGTGTCTTTTGTTTCCATTTTCTCTAAAAACTTTGTCGTTGCTCACATGGTATGGTATTCTCTTCTTCTGTAGAACCACATTTCTTTTTTTGCTTCAAGTCTCTTCTCCATGTTTTCCATTTCTCTCTTCCCGATGTTAAGTTAAGCGTTCTTTTGTGTTTCCATTTCTCTAAAACTTCTTTTGGTCCATGGTCCATGGTATTCTCAGCATGCTTCTGTGTAGAACCACATTTCTTTTTGCTTCAAGTCTCTTCTTCATGTTCGATCCATGGTATTCTCTCTTCGATGTTAAGTATAAGCATCCTTTTTTGTTTCCATTTTCTTTAAAAACTTCGTCATTGCTCACATTTCGGTCCATGGTATTCTCAGCATGCTTTGTAGAACCACATTTCTGTTTCTTCAAGTCTCTTCTCTCGAAAACTATAAGTGTCGTTTCCACTTCATCATTGCTCACATGTTTGGTCCATGGAACCACATTTCTCTTGCTTCAAGTCTCTTCTTCATGTTCGATTCATGGTATTCTCTCACATAAGTTCCTTTTGTTTCCATTTTCTCCTAAAACTTTGTCTCACATGTTTGGGCCATGGCATTCTCTCGATTTCTTTTCCATGTCTCTTCTCCATGTTCCATCCATTCTCGATGTTAAGTATAAGCATTCTTTTTTGTTTCCATATTCTCTAAAACTTTTCGTTGATCACATGTTCGGTCCATTAAAACTTCTGTAGAACCACATTTCTTTTGTTTCAAGTCTCTTCTTCGTGTTCGATCCATGGTATTCTCTCTTCTCGATGTTAAGTATAAGCATCCTTTTTTGTTTCCATTTTCTTTAAAACTTCGTCATTGCTCACATGTTCGGTCCATGGTATTCTCAGCATGCTTCTGTAGAACCACATTTCTGTTTCTTCAAGTCTCTTCTTCGTGTTCGATCCATGGTATTCTCTCTTCCCGATGTTAAGTATAAGCGTCCTTTTTTGTTTCCATTTTCTCTAAAACTTCGTCATTGCTCACATGTTCGGTCTATGATATTCTCAGTATGCTTCTGTAGAACCACATTTCTGTTACTTCAAGTCTCTTTTGAAGGCTTGCCCTTTATCTATCATCGTTTCCACTGATGGAAGCATTCATGGAACTCCTTTTTTGAGATAGCTAGCAGTTGCCTCTTTGGATACTCTTGGATTTCCACGACATCTTGGAATCTTGTTCCTTTGAAGGAAAAATCTGATTTTTGGGAAGAGCAGATAGGCGCAAGAGGCGAGACCTGAGGAATATGGTGGTTTTTAGACCTGGTGAATGTCGCCTTACACTAAAAACTGCTGCATACGTCTTGGTCAGAAGGTATTCCTGTGTGTGGCGAGACGACCACACTCTACACACATTCCTTCCAAGCAGAGCTTCTTAGGCTACACGCTTTATCCAGCGTTGTTTCCATAGTTGGAATCATTCCTGAGACTCCTTTTTGGGGAGAGCGAGCAGCTGTCTTGTCGCATTCTCTTGGATTTTATCGACGTCTTCTTCCTTTCAAGTAAGATTTAATTTCTGGAAAATGAAATGTCGCAAGGAACGAGATCTGGGGAATACGGTAATTATCGGAGCTGGCGAATGTTTTTCTTAGCCAAAACCTGCTGTGCAAATTGCTCTGAATGCGCAGGTACGTTCTCATGGTGAAATGGAGCCTCACCAGACGCAAGCAATTCTCTCTTTTTTCGATGACAAACACAGCGCACACCTAGTTCTCCTTGTTTATTCTCATTCTGCATCTGTATATTGTTCCGGCACATTCGCGTTTTCTTCGGCCGCGGAAAGGTTGCGGTTTTTTACTGGGGCGACTGAGCGTTGGTTTCGGGGTTATAGTCATACATCCACCATTCGACACCTGTTAGGACCGTTTTCAACAAGTTTTCTGCCGGGAGAGAACCACACTCTACACATTTTCCTTTCAAGTAGTGTAATACTCTAAGTAAATGAGTGATAAGGTTATAACTTAGTCTGCATATATGAGAGGCCGAGAAAAGATGATCGGTTCCGGGAAGTACAGGAATTCTCTTGTTATCTTCTACAAAAGCCCAGATCAGACCGAAAATGAAACGCTTTGTCATATATGAGCAGGAGCTGGCCATATATGGCAGTCATCACTAGCCAATCTCGATAGCATCCAAAAGCGTCACCTCATCCTTGCAACAACTTATTTTCCAGTTTGCAACACCTTTCTTACCGACGAAACGTCGCAAGCTTCTCGCTGTCCTACCGTTATTTCCATGTAAAATGTTCAGATGAACCGCGTTCTTTATTTCCACCAGTTTTATCCTTCACAGCTAGGACCTGCCATACTATACATATTTTAACGAACCATCCTCATTCCCTTCATATTCCATTGGTGAGAAGTACGTTCAACCTGGAGCAGCTTCTCCTCGGGAACAGCTGCTCTGTGGAACCGACTCCCAAGAGGATGCTTCCCTGATCACTAAAATCTTAATCTGTTCAAGGCTAAGGCTAACCGTTATCTTCCATATTAGCAAACCGCCCTCATTCCCTCCGTATTACTTTGATGAGAAGTAAGTTCCACTTCC
>CAHIKZ030004278.1:0-21313 GCA_903632075.3 Acanthosepion pharaonis
TAAAAAAAAAAAGGGAAAAAAATTTAAAAAGTTTTTTAAAAATTTTTTTAAAAAAAAAAATTTTAAAAAAATTTAAAATTTTAAAAAAGCAAAAAAAAAAATTTCTTTAAAAAACAAATTTTTGTTTAAAATTTTTAAAAAAGGGTAAGGGGAAAAAAAAATTTTAAAATTTTTTCCTAAAACTAGTTTAAATTGAAAAAATAAAATTTTTAAAATTTTTAAAATTTTAAAAAATTTAAATCAAAATTTTTTTTTAAAAATTTTATTTTATTATTTATAATGTTTTCCCAAAAAATTTTTTAATTTTAAAGGGTTTAAAATTGCTTTAAACGTTGTTTTTAAAAACACTTGTTTTAAACCTTTAAAATAAAATTTTAATTTTTTAAAAACCCAAAAAAATTTAAAATTTTTTTTTTTAAATTTCATACCGTTTATCTATAATTTCATTGCTTTATTTTTCAAAGTTATTTAAATTTGGAAGGGTTTAAAACGTTGAAAACTTCCCAAAAAGCTTGCTTTTTTCATAAATCACTATTATTTAAAAACCTTTTTAAAAAATAAAATTTTGTTTTCCTTTTCAAAACTATAAGCGTTGAAACGTTGAAAAACTAGTCAAACAGCTCTACTTTTGCGTAAAATACTGTATACCTATATGAAACATAAAATTTATGATATACTGTGTCAAAACTTTTAGAAACTAGTTAAAATCAATATATTTGATCGATTACATACCGTTATCTATAATTTGTTTAGCTTTTATAGTATTTTCACAAAGTTATTTGAATTTTAAGTAAGCGTTGAAAACGTTGAAAACCTACTCAAACAGCTTGCTTTTGCACATAAAATCTTTTTATATTGTAAACCTATAAAACATAAAATTTATAATGTACCTGTGTCAAAACTTTAGAAACCTAATTAAAATCAATATGTTTGATCGATTACATTAATTTATCTATAATTTCTATTGGCTTTAGTAATATTTTCAATTCTTCATTTGAAGCATATGTTCCGTTGATTCTGCTATATGTTTAAAGATTCTTGGTGAAATCAAAAAGAATCAACAATATTATTGGTCCTAGCTTCAGTCAATTTTCCACAGCTGTAGATTGCTTCCTGTGCCTTTTATAGATCTTTTATGGTAAGTATTCTGATGAACTTTCCTTTATGGTCCTTAGATTTAAGCGTGGTATTAGATGTGTATAAAGTTTCATTAATTTACAGTTGAATTGGCGAGATGTAACCGTAAGTTCTATGCTAACAGTTTCGTTACTCGTACTTCCCGCTTGGGAGCACTCATATGGCTCCATGCTTTCCAGACAAATATGATTTGCAAAATTTAACTGTAATGTTAATCGTCATCTATTGTCTTTTGATTACACTTTTATTCTAACTCATTATTAATTAATTTTTCATACTGTGTAAACCATTCTTTTAGTGGCTTTACTGCCTTGCATGTAGTAAATTTATTTTTAAAGAAAGAGTATCTGGAAAGATCTGGAAGGAAACAGGAACAGATAAACGTCAAAAATATTTGTAGAATATTGAACTGATAAAGGAGTTCACGGAAGATGTTAGAAAAAAAACTACTAAAAAGAAAACACGTGTATATGTTTTTAGATTAGTCAAATGATCATTGGACTGTAGGTAGTTGGTCATACGAATCAAAAATTAAACCTTTAGGACATTGGCAGGGGAAGTCTTGGAGGGAAAAAGTATACAGCGCACAATGGAAAAATGCAGCATGTCAATGAAAATATAATTTTATGTGGGTGCTGATACCAGGAAACTTAATGAGGTCTAAAGCGGAAAATAGGTTCACTAAAATAAGAGTCCATTCCTTCAAACATCTTTTTCCTTCTTTTCTGCTGTCTAAACATTATAGCCGACCAACCTTTCAATAACATAACGATCAAGCATGCTTCGAAAAACAAATCAGAATAGGTT
This sequence comes from Acanthosepion pharaonis, assembly GCA_903632075.3. Taxonomy (NCBI): domain Eukaryota; kingdom Metazoa; phylum Mollusca; class Cephalopoda; order Sepiida; family Sepiidae; genus Acanthosepion; species Acanthosepion pharaonis. The sequence goes on from CAHIKZ030004278.1 coordinate 1,945, forward strand.
TACTGTAATCGAAGACCTTTTCACTCGCCTAACCAGAATCAATTGAACATTTGTAATATAAAATTATAATTGATGTTTATAAATGAACTCCAATCGTATCAAAAAAATCAGAAGGTCTGCATAGAATAAGATGTTATTAGGAATCGAGAGATACACAGACGTTAACGTAATTGCAGATAAGTTGTTCGGTGTTACTTATGAAAGCGTCATTACAATAAAGTATTAATATAAAGTAATAAAATAGTATATTAATTATGGAATTATGTATCCGAAGTCAACATGTAACAGCGTATATTCACAAAACAAAAGTAGGCAATTGGCAGAGGTGCCTGAATATTTCTGGTTCGGCGATATCTGAAGATTTTCCTGGTATTGAAGAAAACGAATTCCGGATTTCATTAGGAGGCAATTAAATCTGTTTATATTAAGTCCACCATGCCTCTCTATAAGTTGTGGTTGCCAGGCTTATAACTAATTAGACAGTAAGCGTTATATATTTGAAAAATTTGACCTTTGTGTTCATTTTAGCCCCGTTGCCTATTTTCGTCCTCATTTGAGCTGAGAGAGAGGCGCGTGTGTCTCGCGCTGTCTTTGGTGTTATTTCGCTTATATTTCGATAATAACTTTACGGTAATAAACTCTTTTTATTCCTCGTTTTGGTTATCATTTTCTTTTGTTTTAACATGTTTGTTATTATAGCATTAAAAAATAATTCAAATGAAAGGCTAGCCTTCTTATACCAATGTCGTTACACAGGAGGACACGTTTTGCGTTTTTTTTTTTGTTGTTCTTAAGTCAAGTAGATTTTTACCTTGAACATTGGTCCTGCTTAATCAAATGATCTTTGCATTCCAAATCTAAAATCCTGTGGCTGGTTGGTATTTTATGAATATAAGTAGGATTCAGTATTTTCTTTTGAAAACGGACCGTTTTAAACCAGTTTGAAGAGTGGTAGGATTTTCTATAGTTATTTTGTCTTAAGTTGCTCCGTGAAATGTCGATTCTCAGCCATAACAGATTCCCTCAGTTATCTTGAATTTTTTAGTTTTATCCTTCTAGGTTATAAAACCCATCCCTATATGGAAAAGTTTTTTTTCATGCAGAATTTCCTCAGCAGAAGAAATCATCTTTGGAAAATGTGGTTTTACCATAGTTTCATGCTTTTTGCATGTTTTTTTAGGACAGTATTGTCCTTGTCACTGTTGTCAGTGAGGCACTCTCTATGCCAGGAATTGAATTTTCTCGTCGCAGAATTCCTTCTTTTTACCTGCTATGTATTAGGAACATGGCCTTCAGCAGATAAGACATTTAGAACATTTGCTGAACATAACTTATTTCCTAGTCTAATAGTCTTCTGCTTACTGTCCATATCTCTCTTAACATATATCGTATTTGGGCCCCTTCTCCAAAAATGTGGATGTGAGGGTGTTGTAATGGATAATGATTCGAATGAAATCAGAGGCTGGTTCGAGTTCAGTCGGTTTTCGACATTCACCTATGCGCAAGTACTTTTTGAAAAGGGGATGATTCATTTCTTCCCCAACTTAAATAAAGGTGCTTATGGAAAAAGTCATTTCCTTCTCAAAAAATATTCAATATTCACTCGCTTAAAAAAAATGTCTTACTATCCCAATATGTTTCTGATTAAAATAACCTACAAAAAGGTTGATTATTCGTACAAACGCAAATCGATTAATCAATCATGCACATAGGATAAAGAAAAACGTAGAAAAATGAGAGAATATTACATATGGCAAAGGAAAATATTTTGTTGTTTCTACAATTATTCTCAAGTCTCGTCTGCAGACGAGTTCTTTCGTTCACGAAGCGGACTATAACCTTCAATGACATCAATATTGGATATATATATATATATATATATATATATATATATATATATATATATATATATATAATAGTTTATGATTTTTTAATAAAAGTAAAACATGTTGGATTGATAAACATTTCCTATTTGTTCTTTACTTGATAATATATACAGTGAGGAAAAAAATGTTCGTACATATAAACTTTCTATTTCTTTTTTTTTCCACTAATGAATAAACATACCTTTCATGTAGTTAGCAGTACAGAGATGTATAATAACTAAATATACATGAAAACAGAAAAAATGATTTAATAAAAATAAATCCATTATCCATTTAATCGACGAAAAAAATTATTTTGTACAAACAAAAAAGAATACATAATTTTCATTTAATATACTTTTTGTAGAATGACCATTATTCACTTCGAAATAAACAACTTCGTGTACTTATTAGATTAAAAATATGAGTTAATTTGAGTTGGTATTTTTGTCTTCAACCTTTTTTGGATACTGTCGATTTTCAGATCTTTCAAATATTACAGATTCTGGAATTGGGTTTAAGTTTGATTCGACTTGGTCATTCAAATAACGCATTTATTTTTAGGATTGGGTTTGTGAATTGGTGATCGAAATACCATTATCTTCAGGATCCAATCAACATTATTTTCAAGATTTTTTCGAAATCATTAAATTTTCTTTGTTATGGGGCATTTCTCTACATCGAATTTCCAATCAGGAGTAAGTTCAAAATTTTCCCCTTCTGTAAATTTTTCTTTGTTTATTGATGGTTAATTTTCATTCTAAATATTATAAAAATCATAATTTGTTTCTGCTATTCTACGAAAACGTAATTGTTTTAATATTCTTTTATTTTCGATGGTTAATTTTGTTTTCGTAAATATCTTCCAAAGATAAAATTCTGTTTGTTTTTCAAATATAATTGTTTACACCCGACTGAGCTTCAGCAGTACCAAAATGTTGTCACGGCTCCTACCTTATACTACAATCATGCTATTTTGCAAATGTCATCTGTGATAGTTGGTTCGCCCCAAGTAACCATCCTCCACTGGCGTTAACCTGGTGAATATAAAATTGATATAAGTTGGGTATTCCATGCCAGTGGTGTCTGTGATGGATTGGTTCAAAGACCAACACTTGACAGTCAGAATCCTGACGTTAAACAGTGGTGAATAGCAAATTGTTTTGTAAGTTGGAGTGAAGCCATACTTAGTGAAAGATATGAATACCGGAATATGATACAGAACAACTTGACGATAGAATCCACACACTTTACAATTTTTTTAGCAAATATTACTGACTATTTTTGCAAAATCAACAGTTATTTTAAACCCAAGAAGATCTCCAAACTTTACATATTTTCTCCAATTTACAGATTTCTTTCAAAAAGAACAGATTTTTTTGAAAAGTTACAGATTTTTTCTCCAAACTTTATGGATTTTTCCAAAGGATTTACAGATATTTTGAAAAACAGGCATCAGATTTTTTCCAAACTTTACATTTTTTTCAATTTTTTTACATACCTTTAGGGGAATTTAGGAAAGGAGTTTTTTTTACAAAGGTTTAGAGATTTTTTGGCAAACTTTGAATATTTTTCCACCCTTTGCAGATTTTTTCAAAAGTTTACAGATTTTTCCAAACTTTACAGATTTTTTTTTCAAACCAGATTTTACATTTATCTTTTACAGATATTTCACCATGAAAAATGAAAAATTTTTCCTTCCAAATTTTACAGATTTTTCCAAACTTTATTTCTTTACAAACTTTACAGATATTTTGAAAGCTATGAGCCTGGCTTGGTGTTTACAGATTTTTCCAAACTTTTGCTACAGTGATTTTTTCCAAACTTGTAGATTTTTCCAAACTTTTGTAGATTTTTCCAAATCCTCATAAGATTTTTTTCCAAACTTTCATGATTTTTTCCAAATTATATGTAGATATTTTGTGATAGAGTTATGATTTTCCAAATTTTACAGATTTTCCAACCTATAGATTTCTTTCAAACTCATGATATTTTTGAAATGTTTACAGATTTTTTCCAAACGTTACAGATATTTCTCCAAACTACATTTTTACAAAATTTACACTTTAGAAAAATCTATGATATTTTTGAAAGGTTAGATTTTTTCCAAATTTACAGATTTTTTAAGCAAAATTAGATATTTTGAGTGTTGTGATTTTTTTACAAAGTTGCAGATTTTTCCCAAACTTATGGATTTTTTCCAAACTTTCGTAGATTTTTTCTCAAACTTTACAGATTTTTCCAAACTTTACAGATTTTTTCTCCAAACTTTACAGATTTTTTTCAAACTTTACAGATATTTTTAGAAAATTTTACAGATTTTCCAAACTATGATTTTTAAACTCAGATTTTTACAAATTTTACAGATTTTTTTCCAAAACTTTTCCAAATCCTAGATTTTTTTACCAACTCTACAGATATTTTAAAACGTTGTCAGATTTTTACAAAGTTTATATTTTTCCAAACTTTATTTTTTTTTCCAAACTTTGCAGATTTTTCCAAACTTTAAAGATTTTTTCCAAACTTTACAGATTTTTTTCCAAACTTTAAGCAGATTTTTTAAACTTTGAATGATTTTTGAAAAGTTACAGATTTTTTCCAAATTTGATATTTTTCCAAACATTTTTACAGATTTTTTACAAACTCTACAGATATTTTTGAAAGAAATTTTTCCAAGATTTTTTTTCCAAACTTTACAGATTTTTTCCAAACTTCATAGATTTTTTCAAACTTTAGATATTTTCCAAACTTTTTACAGATTTTTCAAACATTACAGATATTTTTTCCAAACTTTACAGATTTTTTTTTACAAAAAATTTACAGATTTTTTTGAAACGTTACAGATTTTTTACAAAGTTACAGAGATTTTTTCCAAACTTTACATTTTTTTCCAAACTTACAGATTTTTTCCAAACTTTACAGATATTTTCCAAACTTTTACAGATTTTTTTCCAAACTTTGCAGATTTTTTTTATTTTTTTTTTCAGATTTTTTTCCAAACTTTACGAATTTTTTACAAACTTTACAGATATTTTTCCAAAGCGTTACAGATTTTTTCCAAACGTTTACATTTTTTCCAAACTTTACAGATTTTTTTTTTTACATATTTTTTCCAAACTTTACAGATTTTTCCAAACTTTACGAAGATTTTTTCCAAACTTTACAGATTTTTTTTTTTCAAACTTTACAGATTTTTTTCAAACTTTACAGATTTTTTCCAAACTTTACAGATTTTTTTCCAAACTTTGATTTTTACAAATTTTACAGAAATTTTACAGATTTTTTCCAAACTTTACAGATTTTTTCCAAACTTTACAGATTTTTTCCAAACTTTACAGATTTTTCCAAATTTTACAGATTTTTTCCAAACTTTACAGATTTTTTCCAAACTTTACAGATTTTTTTGAAAATTTTTTACAGATTTTTCCAAATTTTACAGATTTTTTCCAAACTTTACAGATTTTTTTGAAAATTTTATAGATTTTTTTTTCCAAATTTTACAGATTTTTTTCCAAACTTTACAGATTTTTTCCAAACTTTACAGATTTTTTCAAACTTTACAGATTTTTTTTTTACAGATTTTTTCCAGTTTACAGATTTTTTTCCAAACTTTACAGATTTTTTTTTCCAAACTTTACAGACAGACGTTTTTTTCCAAACTTTACAGATTTTTCTCCAAACTTTACAGATTTTTTTCAAACTTTACAGATTTTTTAGAAAATTTACAGATATTTTTGAAAGCGTTACAGATTTTTTCCAAACTTTACAGATTTTTTTCCAAACTTTACAGATTTTTTTCAAACTTTACAGATATTTTTGAAAACGTTACAGATTTTTCCAAACTTTTACAGATTTTCTACAAATTTTTTTTCCAAGATTTTTACAGATTTTTTACAAACTTTACAGATATTTTTGAAAGCGTTACAGATTTTTTCCAAACTTTTACAGATTTTTTTCCAAACTTTACAGATTTTTTCCAAACTTTACAGATTTTTTTGAAAACTTTACAGATTTTTTCCAAACTTTACAGATTTTTTCCAAACTTTACAGATTTTACAGATATTTTTCCAAATTTTCCAAACAGATTTTTTTGAAAACTTTACAGATTTTTTTTTCCAAATTTTTCCCAAACTTTACAGATTTTTTCCAAACTTTACAGATTTTTTCAAACTTTACAGATTTTTTACAAAGATTTACAGATTTTTTTACAGAATTTTTCCAAACTTTGCAGATTTTTTTCCAAACTTTACAAAATTTACAGATTTTTTTTCCAAACTTTAGATATTTTCAAACTTTACAGATATTTTTCCAAACTTTACAGATTTTTTTCCAAATTTTTACAGATTTTTTCAAACTTTACAGATATTTTTTCAAACTTTACAGATTTTTTTGAAAACTTTACAGATTTTTTTTCAAACTTTACAGATTTTTTCCAAACTTTACAGATTTTTTCAAACTTTACAGATTTTTTGAAAAACGTTACAGATTTTTTTCCAACTTTACAGATTTTTTTTTTTCCAAACTTTACAGATTTTTTTTTCCAAACTTTACAGATTTTTTCAGAAAACTTTACAGATTTTTGAAAGCGTTACAGATTTTTTCCAAACTTTACAGATTTTTTTCCAAAACTTTACAGATTTTTTCAAACTTTTACAGATTTTTTAAAAAATCGTTACAGATTTTTTCCAAACTTTTACAGATTTTTTTTCCAAACAGATTTTTACAGATTTTTTTCCAAATTTTTTACAGATTTTTTTCAAACTTTACAGATATTTTTTGAAAACTTTACAGATTTTTCCAAACTTTACAGATTTTTTTTCAAACTTTACAGATTTTTTTCCAAACTTTACAGATTTTTTTCAAACTTTACAGATTTTTACAAAAAGATATTTTTTACAGATTTTTTCCAAACTTTACAGATTTTTTTGAAAACTTTAATATTTTTACAAAGTTTACAGATTTTTCCAAACTTTACAGATTTTTTCCAAACTTTACAGATTTTTCCAAACTTTACAGATTTTTTTCCAATTTTTTCCAAACAGATTTTTTTTCCAAACTTTACAGATTTTTTTTCCAAACTTTACAGATTTTTTTTCAAACTTTACAGATTTTTTCCAAACTTTACAGATTTTTTCCAAATTTTACAGATTTTTTTCTCCAAACTTTACAGATTTTTTCAAACTTTACAGATTTTTTTTGAAAACGTTACAGATTTTTCCAAACTTTACAGATTTTTCTCCAAACTTTACAGATTTTTTTCCAAAACTTTACAGATTTTTTTTTACAATTTTTCCAAGATATTTTTTCCAAACTTTACAGATTTTTTTCAAACTTTACAGATTTTTTCCAAACTTTACAGATTTTTTTGAAAAACTTTACAGATTTTTTCCAAAAAATTTTTTCCAAACTTTACAGATTTTTTTTTCCAAACTTTACAGATTTTTTTTTTACAGATATTTTTGAAACGTTACAGATTTTTTTTCAATTTTTTTTCCAAACTTTTTTTTCCAAACTTTACAGATTTTTTTGAAACTTTACAGATTTTTCCAAACTTTACAGATTTTTTTTCCAAACTTTACAGATTTTTTTTTCCAGAAATTTTACAGATGTTTTTTTTCCAAACTTTACAGATTTTTTTCCAAACTTTACAGATTTTTTTTTAAAAATTTACAGATTTTTTTCCAAACTTTACAGATTTTTTTTTACAATTTTTTACAGATTTTTTTCAAACTTTACAGATTTTTTTGAAAAACAGATTTTTTCAAACGTTACAGATTTTTTCCAAACTTTACAAATTTTTCTCCAAACTTTACAGATTTTTTTCCAAACTTTACAGATATTTTTGAAAAATTTACAGATATTTTTGAAAACGTTACAGATTTTTTTTCCAAACTTTACAAATTTTTTTTCCAAACTTTACAGATTTTTTTCAAACTTTACAGATATTTTTGAAAACGTTACAGATTTTTTTTTCCAATTTTTTCAGACTTTTTTTTCCAAACTTGCAGATATTTTACAGATTTTTTTCCAAACTTTACAGATTTTTCCAAACTTTACAGATTTTTTTTCAAAATTTACAGATTTTTTTTACAGATATTTTTTAAACTTTACAGATTTTTTTCCAAACTTTACAGATTTTTTTCCAAACTTTACAGACTTTATTTTTGAAAACTTTACAGATTTTTTCCAAACTTTACAGATTTTTTCCAAATTTTACAGATTTTTTTCCAAACTTTACAGATTTTTTCCAAACTTTACAGATTTTTTCCAAACTTTACAGATTTTTTTCAAACTTTACAGATTTTTTTCCAAACTTTAGATATTTTTGAAAACGTTACAGATTTTTTTCCAAACTTTACAGATTTTTTCAAACTTTTAGATTTTTTTTACAAACTTTACAGATATTTTTGAAAATTTTACAGATTTTTTGAAAACCAAATTTTTACAAACTTTTTTTTTTCCAAACTTTACAGATTTTTTTTCAAACTTTACAGATATTTTTTTTTACAGATTTTTTTCCAAACTTTACAGATTTTTTTCCAAACTTTACAGATTTTTTCCAAACTTTACAGATTTTTCCAAACTTTACAGATTTTTTTCAAACTTTACAGATTTTTTTACAAACTTTACAGATTTTTTCCAAACTTTTACAGATTTTTTTTCCAAATTTTACAGATTTTTTCCAAAAAATTTTTTTCCAAACTTTACAGATTTTTTTCAAACTTTACAGATTTTTTGAAAACGTTACAGATTTTTCCAAACTTTACAGATTTTTCCAAACTTTACAGATTTTTTTCCAAACTTTTACAGATTTTTTTGAAAACGTTACAGATTTTTTTCCAAACTTTACAGATTTTTTTTCCAAAACTTTACAAACTTTTTTTTCCAAACTTTACAGATTTTTTTCCAAACTTTACAGATTTTTTCCAAACTTTACAGATTTTTTTTCCAAATTTTTCCAATTTTTTTTTTTCTTTTTAGATTTTCTCAAACTTTACAGATTTTTTCCAAACTTTACAGATTTTTTCCAAACTTTACAGATTTTTTTCCAAACTTTACAGATTTTTTTCCAAACTTACAGATTTTTTTCCAAACTTTACAGATTTTTTCCAAACTTTACAGATTTTTTTTACAAAATTTACAGATTTTTTTCCAAACTTTACAGATATTTTTGAAACTTTACAGATTTTTTTCCAAACTTTACAGATTTTTTTCCAAACTTTACAGATTTTTTTCCAAACTTTACAGATTTTTTACAAACTTTACAGATTTTTGAAAAACTTTACAGATTTTTTGAAAACTTTGCAGATTTTTTTTTCCAAACTTTACAGATTTTTTTTTCCAAACTTTACAGATTTTTTTTTAGAAAAACTTTACAGATTTTTTTTACAGATTTTTTCCAAACTTTACAACTTTACAGATTTTTTCAAACTTTACAGATTTTTTTCCAAACTTTACAGATTTTTTCCAAACTTTTACAGATTTTTTTTTTTTCCAAACTTTACAGATTTTTTGAAAACTTTACAGATTTTTTCCAAATTTTACAGATTTTTTTCAAAACTTTACAGATTTTTTTCCAAACTTTACAGATTTTTTTAAAACTTTACAGATTTTTTCCAAACTTTACAGATTTTTTTTCCAAACTTTACAGATTTTTTTCCAAACTTTACAGATTTTTTTTTCAAACTTTACAGATTTTTTTTCCAAACTTTACAGATTTTTTTCCAAACTTTACAGATTTTTCCAAACTTTACAGATTTTTTTCCAAACTTTACAGATTTTTTTTCCAAACTTTACAGATTTTTTTCCAAACTTTACAGATTTTTTTCAAACTTTACAGATTTTGATAAACGTTACAGATCCAAACTTTTTTTTCCAAACTTTACAGATTTTTTTCCAAACTTTACAGATTTTTCCAAACTTTACAATTTTTTCCAAACTTTAATTTTTTTCAAACTTTACAGATATTTTTGAAAACGTTACAGATTTTTCCAAACTTTACAGATTTTTTTTTCCAAACTTTACAGATTTTTTTCAAACTTTACAGATTTTTCCCAATTTTTTACAGATTTTTTCAAACTTTACAGATTTTTGAAAACGTTACAGATTTTTTTTCCAAACTTTACAGATTTTTTCAAAACTTTACAGATTTTTTCCAAACTTTACAGATTTTTTCAAAACTTTACAGATATTTTTTTTGACAAACGTTACAGATATTTTGAAAACGTTCCAAATTTTTTCCAAAGATTTTTTTCCAAACTTTACAGATTTTTTCAAACTTTACAGATATTTTTTTTAGATATTTTTGAAAACGTTACAGATATTTTTCCAAACTTTACAGATTTTTTTCTCAAACTTTACAGATTTTTTAGAAAACGTTACAGATTTTTTTGAAAATTTACAGATTTTTTTTTCCAAACTTTACAGATTTTTTCCAAACTTTAAAGATTTTTTTCCAAACTTTACAGATTTTTTTCCAAAACTTTACAAATTTCTTTCAAACTTTACAGATATTTTTCCAAACGTTACAGATTTTTTCCAAACTTTACAGATTTTTTTCCAAACTTTACAGATTTTTTCCAAACTTTACAGATTTTTTCCAAATTTTACAGATTTTTTTCCAAACTTTACAGATTTTTTACAAACTTTACAGATATTTTTGAAAGCGTTACAGATTTTTTACAAAGTTTACAGATTTTTTTCCAAACTTTACAGATTTTTTCCAAACTTTACAGATTTTTTTCCAAACTTTACAGATTTTTTCCAAACTTTACAGATTTTTTTCCAAACTTTACAGATTTTTTACAAACTTTACAGATTTTTTCAAAACTTTACAGATTTTTTTCCAAACTTTACAGATTTTTTTTTTTTTCCAAACTTTACAGATTTTTTCAAACTTTACAGATTTTTTCAAAATTTACAGATTTTTCAAATTTTTTTCCAAACTTTACAGATTTTTTCCAAACTTTACAGATTTTTTTCCAAACTTTACAGATTTTTTTCAAAACTTTACAGATTTTTTTCAAAACTTTACAGATTTTTTTCAAAACTTTACAGATTATTTTTACAAACTTTACAGATTTTTTACAAACTCTACAGATATTTTTGAAAGCGTTACAGATTTTTCTCCAAACTTTACAGATTTCTTTCAAATTTTACAGATATTTTTGAAAACGTTACATATTTTTTCCAAACTTTACAGATTTTTCTCCAAACTTTACAGATTTTTTTCAAACTTTACAGATATTTTTATAAACGTTACAGATTTTTTCCAAACTTTACAGATTTTTCTCCAAACTTTACAGATTTTTCTCCAAACTTTACAAATTTCTTTCAAACTTTACAGATATTTTTGAAAACGTTACAGATTTTTTCCAAACTTTACAGATTTTTCTACAAACTTTACAGATTTTTTTTACAAACTTTACAGATTTTTTACAAACTCTACAGATATTTTTGAAAGCGTTACAGATTTTTCTCCAAACTTTACAGATTTTTCTCCAAACTTTACAGATTTCTTTCAAACTTTACAGATATTTTTGAAAACGTTACAGATTTTTTCCAAACTTTACAGATTTTTCTACAAACTTTACAGATTTTTTCCAAACTTTTAAGGATTTATTGAATGTGTGGGCGGCGTAACAGTTATCGCCAAGCAAAATGAAAATGCTAGTTCGAAGTTACGCCTAGACGGTAGCCTTTGCTTTTGCACTCATTCCCTCGTGAAAGGCATGAACCATATCTCCCCTACCTTCAGCTTTAGGTTAAATAGTAGTTTTAATGAGCCTTTCTAGCCTTGAGTGTTAACCAGTCTAGACAAAGAAAAAAAAACACTAAATTCAAAAGCAGGGAGAAAGAAACAGGAAACCATTCCGATATCTTACCCAAGAATTGAAGGCAATTTACGGAAAATAAATTGTGGAGGACAATGATCGAATATATCTTGAAAGAATATGGCGTTTTTAAAAATAGACAGTAGGTTTCGAATCTGGTATCAAATCAATCTATTTACTCAACAGAATTTTATAGTCAGTCATATTTTTATTCCTTTTGGTGATCTTTTTCTTTACTTTTCTTTTTTTTTTTTCATCATTTCAATCCAAGTAAAGCTATAAGGCCACTAAGACGCAAAGGGTTACTGAAAGTGAAAGTGAATGAGAAGATATTATTGAAGAGAAAGGACAATAAAAGGACAGCATTAAAAAACAATTGACGATTGACGGTGCATTCATTTTTTGAAGATCAAAGTTGATTTGAAAGCAAGAAACCGGAAGCAAATTCCACAAGTAACGAGTGCGAGCTAAGAGATTCTTAAAAAATAGAACTTACGATTACATTTAGTAATTTCAATAGTAAAATGATCAGACCTAACTGTCAAACTAGTGTTGCGCTCAAATTCGTGAAGTCGAGGTACCAAAAAGGAAGGCTCATCAGAACAATTACCATGGAAATATCTATTGAAACGGCACGGGAAAACTACATTACGTCGGTAGGAGAGTGACTGAAGCCGAGACATAAGGTCAAACATGGGGTGCAGGTCGACTCATCACCGCCAACTCAACATCGCCGACTCAACCCCACCGACTCAAGAACGCCGACTCAAGCCCGCCAGTTAATCTTCATGACAACTGATGGACAACTCACTACCAACCTACTCAGCGCAAGAACAACTCAATGCTGGCGTCGAATTTATACCTTCAGACCTCTATTGGCTGTCATAGTGTGCACATTTCTTAGATCGGCTTTGAGTCATAAAAGATTTTGAAAGTTTGTTTGTCTTAGCGATTCATTTGTTACAACAGCCTATTTTAGAGAGGACGTTACACAAGGAAGAACGGACAAATAAGCATCCTGAAGCAGCAAATGGAAGACTGCGCACAGAGCTGGGGATGGAGCACCCCACAATATGGAGATTCATTATGGAAATGCAAAGGGTGCAAAAGAAACTGGACACATCCCTTTTTCCCTAAATTGAAGACGTCTATGAAGGCAGATGAAAAAAATTTGTAGATTGTTTCTTCCTTTTCACAACGATCTCCTACTGGATATTTGAGGAATTGCATAAAATTTTCGATAAATTTTAAATCAAAAACAAAGTCCTGAATTAAAAAATTGATCCTTAATAAATTACTTTTATTCGGTTTTAAAAAGACGAAGAAAAAATTCATAGCTTTCATATCATTGGGTTGTCTTCGGAATGTATCGCTTAGCGATGAGTTGTCAGGAGATGAGTTGTCCAGTGTTGAGTCGGTTGTGTTAAGTCGCGGTGATGAAATGTCCTCTCCAGCAGGTCAGGACCTATAACATTTCAGAGTTTTGTCTTTGTGTGTGTTTGTTTCAACTGTCTTAACTTTTTGTTTTTTTATCAATCAGTGGCTGCAACTTACCATTTTGATGGCACCGCGTTGGCAGTTTTTCTGGTTGTTCCATTCTGACTGGTAGCAAAGAGTCGAAATCTTTTTAATAGCACTTAGAGAAGCTGCTCTGGTCAAGGGTCGCATAATATTGAGAATTTTGCAGTGTCATATCGCGCATGGATATGTGTACCAACATCTACTTCCGTTGGGCAACAACGACGCCATGTTATACTCAATTTGACAAGATCCACATATTTTATTACAATCTGATTTCGATTTAAAATAGGTACAAGAATCAAGAAACAGCAAAGGAATCCAAATAGAACGAGAAACGATTTGCAGTACTTTCTGCAACCTCTTTCAACTGAAAAACGACAGATTGAGTACAAAATAGAATTATTTTAATAAATGAAAAGATGATGGAAAGATTTGCATACAATTAATAATTTCATATTTAATATTTTAATATTTAATATTTTAATATTTATATTTTAATATTTAATATTTTAATATTTAATATTTTAATATTTAATATTTTCATATTTAATATTTTAATAATTAATATTTTAATATTTAATAATTTAATAATTTAATATTTAATATTTTCATATTTAATATTTTAATATTTAATATTTTAATATTTAATAATTTAATATTTAATATTTTCATATTGAATATTTTAACAAGTAATATTTTTTAATGTTTAATAATTTAATATTTTAATATTTAATATTTTAATGTTTAATATTTTAATATTTAATATTTTTCATATTTAATAATTTAATATTTAATATTTTAATATTTAATAATTTAATATTTAATATTTTCATATTTAATATTTAATAATTTAATATTTAATTTAATATTTTCATATTTAATATTTTAATATTTAATATTTTAATATTTAATATTTTAATATTTAATAATTTAATATTTAATATTTTCATATTTAATATTTTAATATTTAATATTTTAATGTTTAATAATTTAATAATTTAATATTTAATATTTTCATATTTTTAATAATATTTAATATTTTAATATTTAACAATTTTTTATTATTTAATATTTAAGCATGATTTACTGCACTGAAAAGTTTTCGGTAAAAAAAAAATTCTTCTTGAACTAGGAAATCCTATTAAACTGATTTAAAAATGTTCTTTTAAAACAAACAATTTAGAGATAAAGAATTTTTTTTTCATTCTTGTAGAAGAATGGATCATTTCCTAGTTTTTGTTTCAACCTATTCTTGCTGATCATTGTGTGCTTTCATTGTAGGACATGGGTTTTTATGCACACCAGTTAAAAAATTATTCTTTAAAAGTTTGAACACTGCTACAAATAACAGCAAACTCAAAGTCCACCCAAAATATTTTCTAAAATTTTTGAGACAACATAAGCAGCCCAATATATATATGTAATTTAATTAAAAAACAGACCCTTGGATAAGGCTCCATTGCTTAAAAAGTGACATTTTCTAAGCCCTGCTGATTGGATCATCAGACATGTGTGTCCAAAAGTATAAACAAAGGTGGAAATAAAATTTGCCAAGCAAATGTATTAAGTTTATGTAAGAAACTTATTTTTGCAATGAGGAGTGGTTTTAGACATGACTTATGTTTATAGAGGTTTATTTAATATTTCTTTCTATCATGCATAGTATTGAGGAAGGAGGACAAATATATATATATATAATATACTGTGTAGTGATAATAACAAACAAACATGGGTCAATTACATGTCCAATGTAATATTAGCAACAAATAATTGTGTAAAGTTTGTGTTACATTAATGTATGGTCATTGCGTGTAATGTCCATGGTGTTTTTTCCCAGCAAAGTGTACCTGTTCTTATTTTCTGGAGAGTTAGCAATATCATGTGAAGGTTGAAAATCAATATAAATTAAGTCCTACAAACGGGGTCTCTGTAAGCAGAGAGTTGGTAAAGTGTCCCCTAGGAACAATTTCAAAATTAAATATAAACTCTGAGTATTTATCAAAACAAGCACAAAAGTCTGGTATTACATTTTTAGCCAGTCACAGTTTCCATTTTGGGTAAACATTTTGTGATGACATGGGAAACCAGTTTTACTGTTCATATTTTGCAGTTATATTTTAAATTGGTATTTACGTTAATATACATTTTTTGTCATGAATTGTTTCTTTATGAAATAGTTTTAAAATATCTGTTTTTATTGTTCTAATAAAACACCCAAGGCTGTGAAAATATTTGAATTAAACACATTACAGATTGGAATGCACTAAAAACTGAAAAAAAAAGCCCTGTTTATATTTGTACTTGTATTTTAAACAGATTTTACATTGTGTTTAACTTTGAGGTGCAATAACTAACCAACTTATGATTACATATTTTCTTATTCATTTTCTGTATAAGGCAATAAAAATGTCAAAAATTGCTCTTTATCTTATATCCTGATGATTGGTGCTAGACTAACACCTAAACACTCCAATATGATGCACTAGTCCTTAATGATCTCAAAATTAAATATGCATGATTATAAATAATAAGTTATGGTACAGCTGAAAATATTAACCTCTTCCTACATTTATCAGTTGCATATTATTTTCCATTTTGTAAATGTTCCTTTATACATTATATGTCCAGCATATTGTTTGCTGGGAAATATGGCAATCACAATATGAAAGGTTTTAGTTACTAAATGTGGCAAATGTCAAAAAGTTTCAAGATATAAGTCATCTCATGATTTATGCAAACATAATTAAATAAAAAGCATTCAAGCATCTGTTTTTCAAAATGGTTCAGCTGGATCAACAAATCAACCAGGCATTTTAGAGAAAAATTCTATGAGACTGATTACAAAATTCCAGTGACCACAGAGATGTATTCAGAGGATGTAATAGAAGCTGATCTACAATTGACTTAGCTGAAATGGCACAGCAGTTTAACTGTTCTGCCCTAACATCCTATGTCATTTGGCTGTATTTGTGTTTCTCTATTCACTTCTGATAAAAAATTTCTTTGAGGTCTCTGAAGTGCTTTCATACAAGTGATAAAATATGTTGAATTTTTTGCTAGACAGACAGGGTGTGGTGAATATTTAACAAAACTGTTTAAAACATCAGAAAAATGTTATGTTTTGGTGGTGGGGTTTCATTTTTTGTACTAGTCAATGTTTGACCTGAAGCAGACTATCACTGTACTAAGAATTAGAAAATCTAATTAATGAAAACGACCATAATTTAAGAATCTCCATTTTGCAGAACAGTACTAAATGACATTTCACAGATGGAAAATTGTTATAATTGAATGCTTTGGAAGTCATACCCTATTAAATTGACATCTTCTAAATACAACATTTTCTGCATCCCTGCACAAAGTTTGAATTATGACTTTCAAAAACATGGCGCTGTCAAAATGAACAGGCAAAGTTTCTTCAATTCAAAACTAACGTCATTTATTGTAAGTTTATAATTTCTTTTGGAAATTTAATTTTTAACCCAACAGATGGATGGCACTGAAAATAACATTTTGTTTTGAAAACACATAATATGAATTATGATTTATGAAAATATGAACTTAAAAAGTTTTATTCATTAATAAAGTGGCTATGATTTAATCTTTATTCCATTATGAAATGATTTATTCCCTATGTATTTATCTTTTGTTTTACCTATTTTACCTATTCAGCAAAAATACTCAGATAAAACTCAAGTTTACAAATATTTGGTAGACAGCCTGCCTAAGTATCAACGAAACACATTGAGAAATCTCTGGTTATTCATCTCTGGAGGCTGTGTATTATTCTGAACCCCAATCTAAATGTATTATAAAACTATACCATTGCATTCCCAAAAGTTTCAGAAAATAAAGGGGCCCAGTACTTGCAGAAAAAATATTCAATGAAATCACTTTTTCTTTGTAACTCTTAGTGGCGACAAGTTATTAATATATATACCCTTTCCTTCTCTTGGTCAAAGGTGATGACAGCACATTTACACAGATAGGTTCGGTTGGAAAGTTGAAACCTTTTCAAACTAAACTTTCTCTGACCCTGAAGATGAGAGAACCCACATGTGTTCTCTATTCCACCCATAATGGGGAAAAAGTTAGTATTTTGAAAATTGACTGCAATTTGACAGAAAGCGAAATGAATCATGAAACGGAAAAAGTTAGTCTTCAGGTTGCATTGGGCTGGTAGGACATTTTGGCGAATGTCTCTGAATATGGGCCAAATTGGTTGTATTTGCAAAGGTGTACAGCAAGGGAGAATTGGTCTCCCCAATGAATGGATGGACCCTTTTAGACGTATGTTTGCCAGCTATATGAAGAGAGAGAAAAGCAGTTCAACTGCACGAGAAGCCCTTAAACAAGCAGCATGAGATATATAAGAAAGAAAAGAACAGACCAGACCATCTCGACAGAGAATGCTGTTATATAAGGCGAAAGGGGCGATTACATTTTCTGTAATAATGTAATCAAGGTTTACACAGAAAAAAAGAGAGAACGCTCTCGAAAAAGACCTCAAAAAAGACCCTTATAAAAAAAATAGATTTCAAAAGAAACAAAGATAAGACTAAGATTTTATTAGTGAAAAAGGACTTTATTCTAAGTTAAGTTTATTGTTTTCTTGTGTTTCCATTTTTGTTTAAATGTACTTCTTTTTTCATGTTTGTATTTTTCATGCAAATTTAGCATGAGATCTTTGCCACCATGTTTCTATCACTTGCCTTAAAAATTGATGTTTTGTGAATCCGTGCAGGTATAGTACATGTCCTGTAAATTCGTTTGGAGTATGGCACAAACAACATCATTCATCAACCCCCTTTCTTAGGATGCTCTTCCTCCTTTATTTTGTGAACAATGTTTAAATGTTTATTCTTGACATATAATCATTTTTGTTTTTCGCTGTTTTTTTTATTTTTATCTTTTCCACAATTCCATATTTGTTAATAAATTTATTTGACTTTCTCCATTGTTGTTTCTACGCCTAGTCAGGCTTTTTGTTCCTTGAACAATTCTGCCCTGCTGTGTTTGATCAATCGGAGAGTCACCTAAGAATTTTTTACAAAAAATGTAAAATTGAACCACTAAAAACCAAAAACAAAATAACACAGTTAACGATCCTCCCCTACCTTCGCTATCATCTAACTTTGGAGACTTAGGCCTTGTAAATAATTTTGAACATGTAATATAAGTTTAATAATACTTGTCTTGAACTGCTATCATCTTTTTTCTTTGTATTTATCTGAATCCTAAAAATGTTTCCATACCCACTTAATTTTTTTAACAGAATATATTTTCTAGCATAATTTAAAAAATGGGACCTAAAAATTATTCTCTTTCTGATCAGAAAGATAGACAACAATTCTAGGACATATGACATGCTTGGCAGAGAGGGGATATTCAACAAAAATCAAAATTGCTTTTTTCACCAAATTATTCATTATATCATATCAAAATATTTACAAAAAATTAGAGCCAATTACAATATTTCAAGCTAGAAATTTAGGTTTATGTTTCGTAACCATGCAATGAGATGATAGTAATATAAACGAAACTGTAGGTTTATTCATGAATATCATTGTTATATAATTATAGTGGGAAATCATTAAGGTTTTTGTCAAAGCATTTCTTATTTTGGTCGGTTAATTTAAAATATCTTTACAGGCTTTATTTTTGAAATGGAATAATATCATTCTAAATTTCAGAATTTCTGCTATTGTTCATCAAATGACTGGAAGAAAAGGATCGAAAAACAACAATTCAATGGAAAAGAGAGTTAACAAAGTAAACGAATAGCTCCAATTTGTTCAACTTAGCATTTTTCCCAAATTATTTTAAATTTGATAAGCGTTTTAAAAAGTTGAAAATAGACCCAAAAAGCTTGCTTTTTCACGTAAATCACCTTTATTAAAACTTTGTAAAAAAATAAAATTTTAATGTACCCGTAAAGGGGTTTTAAAATTAAAATTTTAAATTTTGATCGATTTACCCCTTTATCTATAATTTCATTGACTTTAAATTTTTTCTAAATTTAAATTTTTAAAACTTAGAAACGTTACTTTCCAAAAAAGCTTGCCGGGGTAAATCAATATATTTGTAAAACCCTTTAAAACATAAAAATTTTTGCCTTTTTACCTAATTTCAAAGGGAAACCTTTTTCAA
>CAHIKZ030004279.1:0-79598 GCA_903632075.3 Acanthosepion pharaonis
CGTGAGGATATCTATCAAACAAAAATGACTTGCTTATCATTGTTAATCGCAGCTAAAGATCGAATGTATTGGAATAAAAGATATATATATATATATATATATATATATATATATATATATATATATATATAAACTGTACTTTTTTGGATTGTCATAACTGGAAAATCTTCTCATGTACCAAACGTCTTATGGACTGAGTTGGATTTTCTAATTTATCTTCTGATTTCAATAAAAAATGATGATCACTCTTCCTGTTGCGACCTCATGGTCTAATTTGCTTCTCTATTATTTCCCCTCTTTTTAAAAGCTTTCCACTATTCTCTTTGGTGGTTCGTGAACTGATTTTGATGGGATGAAAGTAAAGGTATGAATGCTGGTACAACTACTGGAAGGCCTGAACGATCTTTTTTCCTATCTCCATTGCTCAGTTGAAAGAGAGTGGGTCTAACACAAAACGATTTTAAATTGTTCTATTTCTGGCTGAATAACTCAAATCTTCAGTTCATATCATTTTTATCTCTGTATATTTGCTCGCTTGTTATTTGATAAGTGCTGGGCATTTATGTCGTGACACTTGGGGTCTTAAATATTTATTGGTTGTTGTATCCGATTGTCTGGGTCAATGTCTGTGGATGTGTGTGTGCATGTATTTATGTGTGTCTATGTGTATAAAGTGCATTCACTTTTAATAGTGTATGTATGTACGTGTGTTTCTGTTTCTCCCCCCAAACCCTTCTTCTCTTTTTTTTTATACGGTGTGGTGATGTTCTCTGTCTCGTCTCTTTTTTTTGTGAGTATATATATTTAAATATGTCTGGGTGCTTATATATTATAATCTGATTGCGTTTGTTTTACGCGTGAGTTTAGGACCCCATTCACACTCTCTTAGGATTAAAATGGATACATTGTCAAAAGACCGGATATAAAATTAGCTAAAGTAACTTCAATGAAGAAATAAATTGAATAATATATATATTTCTTTTCTCCTCAGTAATTTTATAGTTGTAAACTTAATAGCGATTAAATTTTGATTTTGAAATTAGCAGTTTTTTAATTTTAATATTAAATTTTATCATATAATTTAGTAATTATTGGTTAGAATAAATTCTTTTTTAATACTACCCATATTTTAAATATTTGAATAGCTATTATAACATGACTTTGTTTTCAAGCTTTTGAATTTTCCCTATACTTGTATTTTGATTGGTCCATCTAGCTTTTGTAACAACGTTTTCCCCTTGTGAAGGATTGTTAATTAATTTGAAACTTTTTAAAACCATTTATTTTTACATTCAACATCATCACTTGATGAGACACTGAGGGTGTTTAAACAAAATGGCTATTTTGTAGTGATTTTTTATAACATATTTATGCTATAATTTTTAAAATAAATAATTATATCTATATACTTTTTATATAGCACTCTTTTAAGAATATATTTGTCAAGTTATTGGAATTCATTCCGTATATACCAATCATAAATTGTGCCATTTATATATATATATATATATATATATATATATATATATATATATATATATATTAAAGGTAATAAGTCAGTTGTGGATCTTAGTAATATAAATATGTCAAAAAAGACTCTCAATGTATTTTTATAACAGGATGTGCATTAAAAGTATTAATAAGAAATTTCAAAATTTTCATCACATGGGGAATAATTCTATTTCAATGAGGAAACGAACGTCAATCACATTCAAAATTTGTTTGAATATCTGCCTCTCACAGGCATGGGGTGATGTCTAGATAATCAACTAAGAAAGGATTAAAAGAAATGCCAAACCTAAACAAAATCTAATTTAAAAGGCCCTAATGATTAATTTTATAAAACCTCTTCGTAGAAAAAGACAAATATCTTCCACTCAAACCTGATCCTTGTTTTTTTGTTCCCTCTTTTTAACCCTGCATTAGTAACCTACGAGTTACCGAAAATGAAAAAACCCTCACTGGATCAAAAAATTAGAGTTACCCTCACTGGATCGAAATTACGAGTGCTTTAATACTATTCGGAAAGAAAACAACAATGTCACTAATGCAGAGTTAGGTTGATTTTTATCATATTCTTTAGCTCAGTAAACATTACGTCTAGGTAAAATTATTGGCTTAATTGAATGTGAAATGATTTAAGAAACAAAACCATTAGTAAATGAACAGTATATAAGTTAATGGCAAAAAAATTACATTTATTAAAACCTTCCTGTCTATTTCAAACAAGTGTGTGTGTGTGTGTGTGTGTGTGTGTGTGTGTGTGTGTGTGTGTGTGTGTGTGTGTGTGTGTGTATTTTATATTAGAAGGACTGAATGGAAATGAAATTCCACCTGAGTCAGTATGCTTAAATCAACTTTATTCAAACTAGAAATCTATTCTTTGCAACCGTAACAGTAAAAATAGCTGAATACCTCATGAGAGAGGAAACAAAACAAAGGGGAATAATTCTAGTCCTGGAAGGTCAGAAAAAGATTCGTTAGTTCTTCTTTTTCTTCGTCATTCTCCGCCACCTAAGGAAGAGTTCAGGTTCTTACGTTCTTCTGGAGAGGTATGGTTTTGCATATGTCTGCTCACACTGAAAAATGAAGAGAGAAAACAGATGTTCAAAGCTGATAATTTTCAGCTAAATACGGAGGTTTTCGACGAATTCTAGAGGAGCGTCACAGATTCAATACATCAGTGTCTTCTGAAGTGGTCCTCTGGGAGTTATCCAAGGGTAGAGGGTGGAATTTTTTCAAAGGCAGCTGAATCGTCAATAATTTTCAGAGCACTCGGCAGAGAGAGGAAGATTAGCTGTTGGACTGGATAGGGGCATCCATTGGATCGACTTCTGTGTGTGAACTGTTTGTTTTGTCACCCAACACATGCAATGTGGCGTAGAGATACTGTCGTTTCTCGTCCATTGTTAAATCGCACGTGAGCATAGTTCGGATTGACTTCAGTATGTCAACAGTCTCGACTAAAAATCGCATATTTACTCCCGCGTACATGGCGCCTCAGGAATGCTGATTTTGATTTCCTTAGCCATGTTGGTATGGAATCACCAGAGCTGATTTCCTTTGGAAATCAAATAAACGTTATACGGGACAGGAGCGGGCGGAAAGAATTCATTTATTGAATGCAGTGCTTTGCTACATTTTGAACCAGGAATTGTTAGACCGTAGAGCCAGTGCTCACAGTTTTCGATTATGTCTGAATTGTACCTCTCTATATTGTCCATTGTGTGGATTAAACTATGTTGTTCTTAATGGTAGCAATGCGTCGAGAGAAACTCACCAAAAAATGACGTTTAATTCGTCTGACATATTCCTTCTACCACGATCAGAATCTTTGCACAAATAAGGGTTTCAAAATGGAAATCTGGTTAGATGTTTCTTGACAAGTTGCTGCTGAAATATCGGCGACAAGGGTAAAAGAAAAAAAATGTATTTATCAACCACTGTTGGGTATGAACCGATTGCGAGAATTTGAAAAGGGTCCCTTGAAGTCTAACTTAATATCTCAAAGGTTGGCTTGCTTTTATGAGTGTTTGAGGGGCATTTTAATAAATCTAGTATTTATCTCAGAACACACCTGTCATGAACTGGTTACCGCTCTTACATCTTCTACAAAGGATGGCGGGTTCAAACTTTGACAAATGCAGCATTGATATTACCCCCAGGGTGACATAAATCTTTGGAACAAGATGTGTGGTTGTCAGCAGAGATGGTCAAAGACAGATTCGTGATAACGCGTCCGCAGCAGCGTTTTGTTTTCGGGACGATAGGGATCTGCAGCTGAAACAAGCAAGTTCTAATTTCCATCTAGTGATCTTCTCGTTTTTATCTTGCTTTTACTTTTATGATCGAAATTGTAGGAGACGGATTTTCTGATCTGTGACGATATAAAAATGTCTCCCTTGTAATAAGTGTCGCCACTTTCGGATCTTCTACGATTGCATAGGCCTCCTTTTCAACTGATGATTGCTTTTGCTCGGCAGAAGTTAAAGTTCTTGGAAAAGAAAGCTACAGGTCGACGGTTTTGAGTTAGAGAGGCAGCAATAGCATGTTGGAAAAATATAGTCTCAATCAAAAAAGGCTAGTTATTACAGTCTATAGCCATCAGGGACGATTTTATAATCGCCTTCTTTAGATGCCTGAAAGCATCCATTTGTTCTTTTATTGAGAGAAAAATGGGTAACTCTAGTTAGGGGATGTAATTTTGGGGAAAAATTTGATATCCAACTAGAATAGTGAGAGAACATCCCCATTGCTCGTCGGAGAAAGGTATGGTCTTGAGGTAATGGCAAATTTAACCAATCCTTTGGGTCTGTCGGGGTCAGGTTTTTTAGAACTGTTGCTGATAGTATACCCAAGCAAGTCCACTGAACTAAGTGAATAATGACATTTACTTTTTATTCAGTGTTAGGCTGTACTTTGCCACAACATTTAAATTTCTTTAGATTGTTGTCATGTTCAGCCTGGTTATGAAAAACACAATGTAACATTGTCGATATAAGCGTAGGTTCCTCAGAGGTCTTCTCGCTTGATAATGTCATCGATGACTCGTTTGAAACTTGCTACTCCATTGGTCACTCCGAAAGGATTCGACAAAATTGGTACAGGGCCAAGCAGCTTCGAAGGCAGTATATTTTCGTTCTTCTGGCTTGATGGCAACCTGGTGATAGGCACTGTAGGGGATCAACCCTGGCTAAATACCTGATAACAGGCAATCTCATTTACTATTGAACCTCTATCCAAAGTGGATAAGCATCCAGAAGAGTGATCCGATTTATCGTCTGAGAATAATCCACAAACAGTCTCTTTTTGTGGTTTTCAGGAGACACTACCAGAGTTTGGGCTCGCCAGGGCGATTGAGATGGCTCTATAATTCCTTCCTTCAGCATCCGTAGGATTTCTGAACGAATGAATTTAGCGTCAGGTAGGCGGTGTCTCCTGGATTTTACTGCTATTGGACGACAGTCAGGAGAAAAATTCGCAAACAGTTTTATATAAGAGGGTAGGGACATTATTAATTGCTTTTAGTCCACCAAACAGTGAGAGGTGGAAGCAGTCAAATGAAAGGTATTTTCACTGAAGAATGTTGACGTGAAAATTGTGCCCAAGAATGACATCACAACATAAGTTAGCCATAACAGACAACTTGACATTAGTGTACTTCTCTACCTGTTTTAGATTGAGGGATACTATACAATGTCCAAAAGTAGAAGGATGAATGGGAACTGCTAGCCATAAAAATTGGCGAGATTGCCAACCGGGTTGAATGTAACCTCGTCGCAATTACTAAAGTTTTCAGAGCTGCCAGTATCAATATGTCCTGCATATATTTAGAAATTTGCCTTTGATTTTTTTTGCTAAAGTTTTGCAAGATAGACTCTTAAAAATTATGTGATGGAATGGAAGATGCAAGAATGGACTCACCGTGGTTGATAGCAGCTGCAGTAGATGATTTGCAGACACGACAAAATGTCCTTTCTTTTGGCAATTTTAATGAAATGGAGTTTCGTGCATGGCATCTAATTCTGTCATGTCTCTGATTCCCGCAAAATGTCCCATTTTTGTCCAGAGATGGCGACCACGGTATGTTCCAGAGCCCCCAGGATGATCTTCATCGTCAGTTACCTCAGTTCTAGCAGTAGAGGCAGTGCGTTTAGTGAGTTCTGTTGAAAGTAGGATGCTAATTGTTTCTGTGCCATCTCAAGTGTTAGCGCCTGGTAATAAACGGTGCCTGAAAAGTGTTTTGTTCTCCAGGAGTCGTTGTCTGATGTGATTGAGCGAAATTCCGTTTATAAACGCGTCTATATGTATTCGTCTCTCGCCTGTATTTATTTAAAAGCCTGGAATTCGTAAATCCTTGGCGATTTTCTTTAAACTTGCAAATACTGGTCTACCTCTCGTCTATTTGTTGACGGCGAGTAGCCAGCAGATGTCTAGGTAGAAGATGGTATTTCTAGACTGCACAAACACTTCTTCCAGAACGTCCATGGCTTGAATCGTAATCGTCCACGTCGGAGATGTGTTTGAAGATAGTGGGAGACAAGGTTGATAAGTAAGTTCGAAGTTTCAGCCTGTCTGTCAGTGAAGTCTGTTGTTGTGATTCACCAGCCTTCGAAAAGATATGGAAGGATCTTTTCCAGTGTTGCCACGTGTCGGCTGAGTCAGGTTATTCAGGTCTAGATCTAGGCGTTCTGGCTTGAGATATTTTTTCCATCTTGATTGATTTCTAGTAGAATAAATTGTTATGTAAAAGGACTGAGTGGAAGTGAAAGAAAGGCTGAGTCAGTATAGCTTGAATGAAGCTTTATTCTACTAGAAATCTATTCCGGTAGCGAACCGTAACAGGAAAATGTCCGACTACCTCATGGGAGAGGAAGACAAAACAAAGGGCAATAATTCAGTCCTGGAAGGTCAGAAGAAAGATTGTGTGTGTGTGTGTGTGTGTGTGTGTGTGTGTGTGTGTGTGTGTGTGTGTGTGTGTGTTCGCTCAACATTTGCATAATGTTCGCCGTGGTATCGTTCAGTAGGTAGGAAGAATTACTGAAACCAATTCTTTTGCAAATTCATCTCGTCTTGAAAGGCAAAATTTGACATGGCTTAATCGAAACGCATACATTTTGCTGAGAATACCGTAAAAAGAAAATGGCATGTAATTCTTAGCCCAGAAAGAAAGTCAACCCTTGAGTGATGAGAAACAAAATGTCTGTCGACCCTTCGATAAGTTTCTTCGTTTGTGTAATTAGATACCACGACTTCTAGCAGCCAATTTGGAATTGAAATTTCATTTTTAAAAAGACTTTTATACTTATACAAGAAGCGGTAAAACTACCTAAGAATGTAACCCAGTACTCTGTAGTCAGGTATATATATATATATATATATATATATATATATATATATATATATATATGGTTCAACAGTTTTAAATTTGCAGCTGTTGGTTTATGGTTGTGTCATTTGAGTGTTGTATTGTGTTTCATACCGGTGTTTGCAACGTAATTCAATTGGTTCATTAAAATGAATGCGTCACAATCTAGTTGAGGTTTAAAAGTTAAAAAATAAAACAATTCACTGTTTTGATTTTCTGTTTATATTCTAACGTAAATAAATATAGATATGCTTTTCTCAATTTTAAAATTAATTTTAAAGTATCTAATAAAAATGTTTAACAAACATATTTTTTATATATTGTAATAATTTAAATAATTCATTGTTTTTTCAGTCGAATATATTTATTAATATAATCATTATAGTAATGGGTACACGTTAATTTGACTGAGATGTCAAATTAAACATCTACACACTAAAATAACTAAATAGCTAAAATAAGTAATAATGAGCAATATTATATTAATATATATTAAAGAACACTAAAGCAATCTATATTAATAAAAGCTGGCCGCTCGTATCCAAGCATTCCTGTCTACCAGGGCGGCTAACCAATACCTATTGCTGACGCCTGCTCAGGTACATTTGTGTCTGTTTATCCAGCACTCACAGAATGGGTAATACTGCACCTAAGCTTAGAGGAACATTGTTAAAGTTTCTGCAGGGCTCATTATCTGACCTGATCAATAGTCACAACAATGACTTGTAATTTCATGCTAGAACAACCACCGAATGCAACTAATTAATTCCATCACCCAATTTCACTTGGGGCTTATCTGAGCATTTAACATAGATATGGCGGAAGAATAGCGATAGGCTTGCGTTGGTGCATGTATGGTCAAGTGGTAGTAGAAAGGAAAAATAATTCATCGTAACGCAAGTCTGCATCAATGATTTTGAATTCTGCCAAGGCTGGTAAATGAGGATTAGGCAGTGATACGGATTTTGAGGTTTTTAAGTTGAACGTCTCCCCTGCACTACGCAGCAGAGTACGTCTAATCTTTTCACCTTATTTTGGACTCGCGTTGTTAAACACATTTGAGCTCTTTTATTTGAACTTAAAAATCGGATCAATGTACGGTTTCAAAGAACCGTGTTAACAAAACAAAACAACAACAACCCCTTAAGTAGTATAACCATTCTCAATATTTCAGGAAACTGGGTCGGATGTGAAAAAGTATTTGTTGTTAACATTGTTTTTTCATTCGGGTTTTCAATTACGTTTCCATTTATAAAGCTGATCGTTTTTGTTCATTTTGTTTATTTCTTTTTTCGTAACAGATGTAATGTTTAGTATAGAGCTTAGAAAAAATTCGCAGTGTGAGATAGGCAAGAAGTAAGGCATGTAGCAACATCAGCACGGAAAGGGCATTCCTTTAAAGGCAAGAAAGGTCATATATTTTAAGTCAAGTGAATCAAGCACGGGCAAAGCCCGGGCCATGCTGCTAGTTCGTATATTAGTGAACCTAAAATTTCAGTGAGTTCCTCGTGTGTCTGATTTGGGATTAAGCTAAGTTTACGAGTTAATTAATATGTGGGTTCATAATTAATGTTATTCTATAATATATTTCTGAGTTACGATTGTGTAATTTCATTTGTCAAGAATAATACGTATGCAAGTCTATATATCTTTCTTACATAAATTGATTTGCTTATTCATGTCTGGAATTCGTAAAGTTAATGTTTGCGTGAATGTGTCTGGCTTTGTGTATTTATTCGATCGTCGATTTGGCGTTGATGTGAGAGACTCTGCCTTTTCTTTCTCTTCTTATCATTGGTGTTCACGTGCATGCCCTTACGCAACTTAGAAGGGCTAATTACGTGTTTACATGCAGGAGTAGCCACTGGCATCCAGTCAAGCTCAGTTGTGTACCTGGTGACGCAAAGGTACCTTCCTGTCAACCATATGATGTACCTGATCGCATTGATGCTCTTGCATTTTTTGGTGTCACTTAGGGTGATACATTAGTATATTGGGGTTACCACATATCAAATACTCTTAGAACAGCGAGACATTAAATTCGTTTAATGCTTCTGGCATTATCCCGTATACTACTCTTTAAAAATCTGCAATTTTAATTAACCCGACATGTAAAAATCTGGTGGTCGACCAAGCTGCTGTTTTTAGGGTGTTCCCACGTGGATGAACCAATAACAAAGAAAATATCTAAGCGTCCATACGAGAACAAAAATCTCTATATCAACGCGAAAGTACTTATGTTCAAAAAGACGCCTACTTTTTTAGGGGGGCCATTCATTTTATTTTATTTTATCAGATTCATTTCTATATATTTCTCTCTTTTAACGACGTCACCACATCAATATTAATCATTATTAATAAGAATTTTCATCGTTGGCTTTTGAAACATATTTCTGAACAGTAATGAACTTAGAACTTTGCATTTTCTTTTCCAATTAAAGAAATTGATTAAGCAATGTGCTTTAGATATTTATTGTTTTTTACGATTTTTCTTTAATCTTCCGTTATATCTTTTCCACTGTCGCTCTCAGTGAGGCTTTCACACATTTTTACACTATATATTACTATTTTTATTTATAAATTAATTGAAATCATTAGTTAAATCATTCTCAAAGTAATATTTCCGTCAAAAAGCGTTTCGCTTTAGGCGATCTTTTTATGAAGCCTTGGTATTTTTGTCAAACACAATTACCCTGTTTTCCATCTCATATTTCATGTTTCGTCTTCTATGGTATCTTCGTCTGTTTCAGCCAATTTCCAAACAATATTTATTGAATTATTTGTTGAATAATGTATGCGTTCATTCCACGATTGAAATTCATTGTTACATTCAGTTGATCTAAATTAAATTTTGGTCTTTATTTCCTGTTGCAAGATATTCCTTTACATTTGTTCTTTGTTTTTGCCGAAATAAATCAAATATCTCAGAAATTGTTTAAAAGAGTCGGAAATTAATGTTGATGAAACGAAAAGCATGTTGCTGGTAATTAAACAAACTATAAAAAGTCGACAATGGCCTTTTGAGATGCATGTGTATTGTCCGGCAGTGATGTTCGAACCAACTTAAAAACTGATATTTTGAAAGCTGATATTCAAAGGAATGAAAGAGGCACTTGCCTTTTGAAAGATAACTACAACAACTTCATCTTATTTACTCTCTCTATGCGATAATCATTTGGCATTGTTCCCAGGTGAATGAAACCGATTAAGGCCCTTGTCACAGGAAAGAAATGTTTTATATTCCCACCAATGCAAGAGATGAGAGCTTCGAACGAAGTTCAAATCGAAGATTATTATGATTTTTTTTTATTTTATTGAACTATTATATACTATCAGTTCTACTATAGATCAGTGAAAGCTGAACAAATCTCCTCCCAGGTTAAAAGACTTTTAAACAACAGAAATGTGGTTATACAGAAGAATGCTGAGAATATCAATCAAATGAACAACGATGAAGTTTTATTGAAAATGGGAACAAAAAGGATACTTATTATCATTATTTGGACTATTGTCTTCATCTTTGTCGCCATATTTATTATTACAACGTTTCTGACGTTATAGGCTCCGGCCTTCTACAGCTGGTTGGAATGTCGAAGTGAACATTTAATTCACTCACTGGGGTAGACTGTTAGAGTTCCACGTGCCATGTCTAATGGATGTCAGTTGATATTACCATAATTAAGTTTATACTGTTTAATAAAATTGAGTTCCATAAGCAGAAAATAAAAGAAACATGTTACCATAAAAAAAAATTACATTAACTCATTCTTAATGCCGGTTTACGGCCACATCACGTTCAAACGTTAAGCAACGCCGAGCCTAGCCAGTACCTAGATGGGTGATCTCTTGGGAATAGCAGTTGCTGTAAACTTCGATATGCAGGTGCTGTGCTGGATAACGAGTTCAATTTCCGTTGAGTCTGTTATAGTTGCCTACAAGCGAATGCTCTTGGGAAAGACGTGAATCCACTTCTCCTCCAGCTATGGATTAATTAGTAAGACTTGTATCAATAAATCATTATCATCTCCCAAAAATAATTTTAATATCAATGTTTTTAATAAGCCATTATTATTGGCGATTACAATTTCCGTTACGCTAGGTGCGAATAACTTTGCAAGAGCCAGATCAGATAAAAATGTAGTTTTACTGCTATATCTAGGTTGGAACTACCCAGACCTCACTTGACTGTCTTGATAGAATTCAAATGCATCCACCCACGACATTGTGGGTGATTCATTACTACCCTACAAATCCTTTCTCGCAGACGAAATGTTACCAGTCACTCCGCTGATCTATCCATGTCAAGTGTTCTAACGAGATACATTTTGTAGACCCAACTAAACTGATCTTTACAAATCGGAACCGTTATGTCACGTACTCAATGGTGAATCATTCCGATATCATCCGTATTCCTAAAATAAAATTAAGTTTCATTCGGATAGCTTTTTCCAAAGTATTTTTCCCAATCACTACAATCTTGAACGATTCAAGTCTAGGGTTAACCGTTATCTTTCTTTCACTACTTGCCCTTTCTTACGCTAATCCAACATTACACAGTAACTCTCTACCTCGCGTGGATTTTGGGCCTTGTACAGTTCACGTAGCCTTTACGAAGAAAAATAAATTTGGGCAAAATGTAATCATGAATGATATATATGACTTGTCTTGGTAAGTTTGAAAAATATAGCCAGTTATTATTGTAAAAAAATGTAGCATTAGTTCATTTTTAAAATGGTGACATTTGATCTCACATATCAAGCGTTCATTAATTCAGGACATACTTCGAATTCTCTTTCAGTTTCGTCATCAGCTGACTACTTGTCTTGACCTTGAATTTACTCTAGTCAAAATAAAGAGTTCCCCTCTCAATGATGCTCCTTGTTTGAATATCCGTTGGAGAGAAGTTGACTCAGAACTCAAGTGAAATTTATGTAAAATCCATCTCGATGCTGGAGAAATGGTAGGATTCATGTACCATTCCAGAAAATACCTGACACTTTCTGACATGCTTTATCTTGACAAAAGTGAGATCATACCAAAAATAGTGTATTTCTGCCATAGCTCCGCTTCAGCTGCCTAATCTTCATATTCCAGCCTTGGCAGAATTCAAAATCATTGATGCAGACTTGCGTGCGATGAATTATTTTTCCTTTCTACTACCACTTGACCATACATGCACCAACGCAAGCCTATCGCTATTCTACCGCCATATCTATGTTAAATGCTCAGATAAGCCCCTAGTGAAATTGGGTGGATGGAATTAATTGGTTGCATTCGGTGGTTGTTCTAGCATGAAATTACAAGTCATTGTTCTGACTGTTGATCAGGCCAGATAATGAGCTCCTGCAGAACTTTAACAATGGTCCTCTAAGCTTAGTTGCAGTATTACCCATTCTGTGAGTGCTGGATAAACAGACACAAATGTACCTGAGCAGGCGTCAGCAATAGGTATTGGTTAGCCGCCCTGGTAGACAGGAATGCTTGGATACGAGCGGCCAGCTTTTATTAATATAGATTGCTTTAGTGTTCTTTAATATATATTACTATAATGTTGCTCATTATTACTTATTTCAGTTATTTAGTTATTTTAGAGTGTACAGATGTTTAATTTGACATCTCAGTCAAATTAACGTGTACCCATTACTATAATGATTATATTAATAAATATATTCGAAATGAAAAAAACAATGAATTATTTAAATTATTACAATATATAAAAAATATGTGTTTGTTAAACATTTTTTATTAGATACTTTAAAATTAATTTTTAAAATTGAGAAAAAGCATATCTATATTTATTTACGTTAGAATATAAACAGAAAATCAAAACAGTGAATTCGTTTTATTTTTAACTTTTAAACCTCAACTAGATTGTGACGCATTCATTTTAATGAACCGAGTGCAGACCCGAACAAAGGCAGATATCAAACCTAATGCCGGGTTACCCGTCAACCCGACTTCTTGCCACTCCAAATAATGTTCGCCCAAACGTAGTATGATGGAATAGCAAAGTTCGAGCGAACTCATCATGAAGGCACAACTTAAAAAAGTCTGTTAATGTTTTCGTTCAGTGAAATAAATCCGCTGTCCGTTCAGGTTTGAATAAGTGCACTGCTAGCAGTAGGATTCTTTGATGCCTCAAATTGGGAAGACGAAAACGCGCCAAAATCGTGAATACTATTCTTAACTACTTCCTCATTGCCGCCATTTTGTTTTGAGGTACCGCGCAGCCAAATACTGACCAACATAAAATTTTTTTCGTCTCGTCCGTTGTTCCCCATAACGCTGAACATAGCGGCATTGAAACTTCCATTGTTAACGTACATACATACGTATTTAATTGAGCGGATGGAATTGCAGAACTCAACGTTTATATGAGCATTAAATATTTTTCGGAGAAGGGGACAGTAGGGACTACACAGACTGTTGTCAAGACGGTGTCACCCGCAGCGTTGCCAACATGTATCGTTCGCCCGCCTCTTGTCGGTTTGCGTCTAATCACCAAATGTCTTAAGAAAACCCCTTAGAGAACGGTGCACCGTTTTGACAGTAAGGGCTGGCCTCGTAGCCTGGACCGCATGGACCATCGACCATGTGGGATCTCGCAGCCTCGAATAGGTTCCTGGCCTCATCGGATCCGGAATTTTGGTAGAAATGACGCTGTCAATTTGACTGGCGTCAATTTTTGTATAAAAAAGCTAAATAAGTACGTGGCCATGAGATAGCAGGCTGGGAATTTTTTTTTTTTGCCACTCAAAAGTGTACATGTCACATCTAACAGGCTCAAAAATCTGCCCCTTTACTATTAATTCCATAAGTTTTCCCAGTTTTAAGCGGAATACGATTCGGGCGGTAATGTCATGTCTCTGTAGGTGTAATCCTGTGAAGGTAGGAGTTCACACGTTGACTTCATTTCGAAGGCTTTTGTCGCGTAAGTGTACGAAGAGTCTGAGCGCAGCTCTTTCTGATGATTCCGTATAAAACAAAGGCTCTCGATTCCATCTTAGCGGTCATGTCAGCGCAAACTGGTCTAAAATCTCCCTGAAGGTTGAATTCTCCATCCCTAACCATGAAACGGTATAAGGAAGGCCTTGCATTAAACAATAAGGCTTTGGAAGACGTTTTAGGTTAGCCACCCGGAGTATGAAGGGGAATGCCGAAGTGGTAGCCATCATCGCCATAAGGGAAAACTAAAGGGTACGTTTTGCAATAAGTCATATGATCGATGAGACTCTGAAATCCGGTGAAGAGCGCCCGCCTTTGATTTGAGGACAATATCGCGTGTGCGGTCTTGCTCCCCATGTATAATAGCTGCCACTGTAGCGGCGTTCGTGTTCATCATGAGGCCGTTTGTCAATTACAGTGATGAAGGAAGGAAAGGGGCATTTTCCATAGCATACGGTTGAACCTGCGAATGTAGTTGTTAACCTGTTGGGACAGTTAATACTACGGGCGGCAACAAGGCGTTGAATGTTGCCGTCGAGGCGTATGCGGCGAGCTTGGAGAGTTTGAAATAAGCGCCACAGCGGCAATGTTGATAGCAGCTCTTGAAAGTCTGTTTGCTCTTGTTTTTGGCAGCAGACGTCGCTGCAGCGTTGCGGGCATTGCGTGTTGTCCGCTGCAGCTCCCTCGACCTAGCTGTTGCAACAGCGTCCCTGGATTGACCGGCGCGCCTGCGGTCAAATGTTTCGACATGGCAGTGGTGGCAGTATTTCTAGCATTTCGACATGACCTACGGAGCTGTGTCACAGCAGCCCTTGCGCTCTCTGTTGCAGCAGCGTCCCTGGATTGATGGGCGCGCCTGCGGTCAAGTGTCTCTATTGCCCTGGATGTCGCAGTGGCAGCAGCGTTTCTTACGTTACGAACAAGCCTTTGATGATGAGTCTCGGAAGCCCGAGATGCAGAGGCGGTTGATGCAGCCTGTGTGTTTATTCTTGAGCCTTGATCGTAACAAAACCCTGTAGGCAGCTTTCCCGGGCAAGCAGGTGGCACGCTCCTCTTGTGAATGCGAGGCCTGCGTGAGGGCTTGCTTTAAGCGACCTCTGATAGTCGCATTTTAGTCTGCTCCTGGGACTCGCGGGTCTTTCTTGCTCTCAAAGCGGACTCTCTTGCAGGCCGAAGTCTAAGATGTACCCTTGTTTTTGGTGGAATGATGATGATTGATTCTAGTAGTCGTTGATATGGTGTACTCAATTCCAGAAGTATGGAAATGAAAAATGGAATGGAGTTTGCGTATCACTCGCTGAGGGCTTCAATGTAGACCACATTTTTAGCTTTTTGCCAGGCTACGTAAAGTTGGCTGTGTGAGAAGCATTGCCCCTCTAAATGTACACCAGTGAATGACTGCGTTTCTCCTTGGGCCACATAAAACTCCATTAACCGTCCGTAATTTATTGTAGCTCGTTTGACCACTAACTTCGTGCAAAAGGAGTCGCAAGTAAAAACATTCCTGTCACAGTGGGGGACCGTTAATACCCTTCCACGCGTGGCGTTTCTTTTGACATCTGGATAGCCCTCGAAGTTGGCCCCGCACTCCCGCACTCCCGCCCGCCCAGGTGTCCTTATTTGTCCACACGTAGTATGAACGTACGTCTGAGTACAGAAGAGTCCGAGCAAATTCATCCTGTTTACAAAGTTTGGAGGACGCTGTAAGCGTTGTGTCTTTGTTACACGCAACCACATCCATTGCTGTATCCGCAGAAAAATAACGAAGTACGCCGTTTTCTAGGTGCACTGCAAGCTGGAAGATGGCTGGGAAGCGTTCGTGGATGGGGAAGCTGAATATGTGCCAAGGGCCCTCTATGCTGCTAATGACGCGCTCTGCAAGGAAGTCCTGGATTTCGTTCATGGAACCTTCATGCCTAATACCAAACATTGCAGCATCAGTCCATTTGTTGATGTACTTATATACATACTTTATGGACCGAACTAAATGGCAATATTCAACATTGATGTGCGCATTGAACGGTTTAGTTAGCAGGGGACAGTATGGCACTACCCATCTGTTATCCACTTGGTGGCCCTTTAACACGGCTCTAAATTCTTCCCCGGTACAGTGGATAACCATCGCTCTCTGTAATTGTTTCGCTCATGAAATCTCGTGGGTATTTCGGGTTCATTTGCCGTCGTTGTTGTGACAGCTGGTGTAATTGTAATGCGGCCCGCAGTGACCATGAATCATGTTGGTTGTTACTATTTCGTACAATTCAGGGTCGGCCGACGGATCAAGAATTTCAGCAGAAATAAGATGATCGATTTCTGTGGCCTCAATCTTGTCGTACAGCCAAATAAGTATATATGCGTGAGGCAGGCCGCGTTTCTGCCACTCACTAGTGTGCACGCGACAGCAAACAGTCACAAAAAATCTTGCCCTTTGTAATCATCCATTAACTTTCCCAACTTCAGATGGTAAACACGCGCAATAAGGTCTGGTCGGTTAGCAATTGCGTACCATTTTCTGTTACACGTGAAAGTTATGAATAGGTCTAGTCGGCCGTACTTAGGAACGTATATCATCACGACTTGCATCCTCGCGTGCATGTATCTTGGACTGCCTGTGAATGTTGCAAGTAGTATGCACATCTTGGCTATATTGCGTGGATCAGCGTCGTTTCGTAAAGCATCACGGACATGAATGTAAGAGTCGCAGCGCAAATTGGTCTGATTCAATCTGATGCAACAGTGTCTTTCGGATTCCATCTTAGCAGCTATGTCTACTATGAATTGATGGAAAAATTGCCGACTTCAATGAAGATGATTGAATGCACCCTCATGTATCATCAATTGATAGGCGTAGAAAGCCCTGCAAGACATTGTTTTTAAAGTGGACCCATTTTACAGAATGCCAAAGTGGTACCCATCTTCTCCGTAAGGGAAGAGAAGTGGGTATTGCAGTGCATCGTAAGACCGGAGCGTTTCACTGATTATTCGGAGCCCACTGCCGCGCGATTCGATAACAATTTCATGTCTGTTGTGCTGATCACGGCTGACATTGTCGGAAACTTCGTTACTTGCGAAATCATTATAACGTCGTTCGTGCTCTCCCTGAGGCCGTTTGTCAGCATCAATTACAGTAATGATATCAGAGGAAGTGTTTTCTTCGAGAGCATACTTCAAACTGAGGACATAGCTGTTTGTCTCTTGCAGCAGAAGTTGCAGCAGCGTCGGCTGCATGGCGTGCAGTTTTTTCAGCCGTGGTCACCTGGTACCGTCGAATAGAATTTGCAGCGGCGTCGGCTGCATTCCGAGTAGTTTTTCAATGCGGGCTCAGTCTCGACCGCAAAAGCGCTTGTGATGAAGCCGTTTTTTTTTTTTTGTTGTCTTGCAAGAGTTTTGGTAGTTTCCTCTTACTTTTCAACGAATATGTGTAAACTGATTTGCAGTACAAACGGTAGTTACGCACACCAATTGTTTCATGTGACAAAACATACTACCTCCGTTGAGACTGACTGTAAAGCCTCAGAGAGTTGTCTACCTGGGTATACTCCTCCCGCTTTCACTTTGCCGCAGAGGCACTTTTACAACGCTTGCTAAGGTTGCCTCGCCATGGTATTTTGGCACGTTTAGCAAAGCTGCCCGCATTTGCCTTTTTAAATCCTTCAGAGGGCGAAATGCATCGGCTAAGATTAGTTTCCTTTTTTCTTTATTCAGTTATAACTATATCTATCTATCTATCTATCGATCTATTTCTCTCTCTCTCTCTCTCTCTCTCTCTCTCTCTCTCTCTCTCTATATATATATATATATATATATATATATATATATATATATATATATATATATATATATATATATGTAACAACAAAAATGTTTAATTGTTAGATTAAGCTTTAAACCATTCTATCTTAGAAATGATTAAAGATATCTTCCTGGAATTATCCGAGGATTTGATAACAGTATTGGCTATACTTTGAACAAAAAGAATGTATAATTACTCTCCAAGCTTAACAGAAGAATTGTAATGAAATCCATCATAAATGAAAATGATTTGTTAATTATTAATTAATCTTAGCTAAGGATCTGAAACTCATGAAAATTTAAAATAAAAATGAAATCAATATATATTATTTCAGGATCATTTTCCAACTTGATCAAGATGATCTTCACCCTATCTAATCTTCTAACTTTATGTCCTGGTGTAACAAGTCGCCTCACAGGTTTCACGTACGATATCATTTTCAAGTATTTTTAACTGCTATTTGAACTGTCATAACTGAAATTCTTGTCTCACGAGCCAAACACCTCATGGATTGATCTGGATCTTTTCTCAATGCTCTCTATATCTCTAAGTTAAGATGATGATCCCTCTTCCTGTTGTGAGATCCTGGTCCAGTTTTCCTTTCTACTGTAGCCTTTTTAAAAAAAAACTGAATAACCGTTCTCTTGATGATTCTTGAATGGACGTTGAAGATTGAAACAATTACTGAAGGCCGGAATGAACTTTTTCCATCACCATTGCTCAGTTGGGAAGACAGTGTGTCTGATACAAAACGATTTTAACCTGTTCTCTTTCTAGCTGAATTACTCAAAATGTTTTCCAGTAATTCTTAAGAAAATGCTGTCAAGATGGCTAAACATCTTAGCTGAAAAACTAGAAAAAGAAACTCTCTTAGTTGAGAATCTTTTTTAGATAATAAACATTTTGTGGGATGAAAAATTATGCTGTTATACGATTTGGACAATTTTGCTATGACATCATATATATATATTTATATATATATATATATATATATATATATATATATATATATGTGTATATATGTGTGTGTGTGTGTGTGTGTGTGTGTGCTGTTATACGATTTGGACAATTTTGCTATGACATCATATATATATATATATATATATATATATATATATGTGTGTGTGTGTGTGTGTGTGTGTGTGTGTGTGTGTGTGTGTGTGTGTGTATACTCTCATATGTTGTTAGAAAGAGAAATGGAAGTAGGAAATGATGTTGATGTTGTACCAGTTTTCCATGACACTCCCTTTTATGTGACGTAATTATCGTTCTCTACAACGTCCATACCCTTGTAGCTCTAATCAACGTTTGACACATTAGTATATTGCTCTGACCCTGTCCTAACAATCATTCGCCTAAACGTATTAAATGTGTTATTTACTGTTTCTCCACTGCTTCTCTTATCTTCAGTATGTCTTCAGAGTGTTAAATTCTCCAAGTATTCTTTCCTTTTTATGTTTTCCAGAATTTTGTCAAAATTATGTCCAAAATATTTGTAATTATTGCCATACAAATTGCAATGAATATATTTAGATTCCGGCATTAAATAACCCCTATAATTGTTGATATGCTGCTAAGAAAATCAGTCACTCATCTAATCGCTTACTATCTTATCTAATAGTTCAAGGGTTCAGTTTTCCTTCTGAGTCTGCCATTAAAAGAGCGTCATCTACGTCCCTCATATTGTTAAGATTATGCCCGACTGGTAGCTCTTCTAGTTTTCTTTGGATCGTATAATTGCTCCGGTAATAAGAGTAGATGTTTTCCGTTCACACTTCTCCCATGTCTTTTGAAGAAGAGAAGAAGTTTACCCTATTTTCCGTTTTAGTACTTGGTCTCAGGTTCATTCTAAAATCTACTTCAAAACCTTACTTCCATCGTCTTCTCCTAAACACTGAATTTTATACTATTATTCAGTTCCCGGTTCCTTTTAAAGACTTCTCTTTCCTTCCCAGCATCCCCTTGTGTTTTATTGGTTTAACGGTCTTGTTTGGGTGAATTGATTAAAAACAAATTAAAAACGATCCGGTGACAAATGACATCTTTATTTTAGCACTCTTTCTCTATATTCATCTTTCTATACTTAGGAAGGACACTTGTGTCCACATTTATTTATATTCGGGAACATCTTCCTTTGTGAACTCTCTTGATTCTCCGGAACATTCTTAAATGTGGCTCCTTTTTTCTCTACTAAACACAGTCAGCTATCTTCTCTTTCTCTACCGTTTCACTTCCTTTCATGAAGGATCGCATTTCAACTAAATTTGAAACCCTCTTAGAGTCTAACATTAGAAGTTTTGTCCAGAATTTTCATGACCACGAACCCCTAAACAGCGCCGAAAATCGATAAAACCCAAAAACCGATACGCCCAGATTTCGCCTGACCCACATGTCTGTTTCTAGCGAATACCGACCGGATTTATGAGGAGGCCATTGGGAGTCACCATGTGAATTTTCAACTCTGAGCGCCTCACAAACACAGTGCAAATCGATAATCGGCCAACCCTTAAAAATGTTATTCCGGTTGGGTATTTCTTAAATGCAGATTAATTTAAGGTCACGATATGCGCAGGAAGAAACAGGTCAGTGCGTGCAGTGGAGTAGAAAAAACATTTGACCTCTAATTCTGGAATGGTTGCAGGGCCATTGAAATTCGGCTATTTTATCCCCGCTACGAGGTCTGACTGTGAGCCATAAATGACATATTCGACTTTGTGAACACTTTTCATTTAATCGTCGCATCTTACCAAAATATTCACTTCCTTTAAACCCGTCTTTAATAAAAAAAAAAAAAAACACGTATACGTGCTGAGTGAAAATGGTTGCGCCCTCAGCAGTCCATTTTCCAATTCTTTAAACCCTTTCCCCTAGCTCAGGCCGCATCCTAGACCTGACGAGGAGTTTTTTCGATAAGGCTTCCTCCCAATCCATTTTAAAGCTAATGCCGGCAAACGGTTAGCGGCACAAATCAAACGAGCAAACGCTTCATTGCAGCTCCTTGCATTCTCATCGACGGCATCACCTGCGTTAGGGCAGAGCTGCATATGCAGCAGGAAACTTGACCCCGTTTACGGCCAAGCCTTGCGCTTGCCAAATCATGCGCTCTTGCGTGAATGCTCGCTAGCATCTTCCATTTTGTGTAAGCTCATTCATTGGTCTAAATCATGGCCTTGTCCAGGCTACACCGATCAATGATAAGTCACGCTCCCTTTAAACCTCATGATTTTATCGCCATTAACGCATCTGTCCTTGGATTAATTAAGAGCTTCCTGTTACCGCAAGTTACCTATTTGCTTAACGTCTGCATTACCCATGTTATCTCCGCGTGCTGCCCCTAGTGCATAGCCCAGTCCATCTTAGCGTTACATACCTATTTCTACCATTTCGTAGTTCAGTTGTGCTATTAGACAGTTAACTACAGTCGCAAGTTACTTGTCTTCTGCCTTTACTACGTGGCACAGTACACCTCAACGCTTCAACGTTTTGGTTGGGTAACCTCTTCCTACAGCGACGTTTTCGTGCTGCCAGAAAGCACGGCCCATAGCTAGGAGAAGCTTTTTCCATACCGCTCCACTGCATTTTTAGTTTTCGTATACAACGAGGTTGTACCGCTTCAGCTTCGGCATCAACTTCTATTTGCATTCTAATGGAGCATTTCTACAACCCTTCAAATGGCTTCTACACGACGAACATCCGCACATCAGCAACTGACGACCCCTAATACCGTTAACCTTACCCAAACAGAACAGGCGACTGCGGAGGAGCACTCGGTTTACAAATGATCATATAGCGTCTTCTTCAACCTCTGCTTTGAAATCTTCTCCGTGCCGTGGCGATGACCAACCCGGCAGCTCTGCAAAGGCTGCAAAAACACCCACGCGAAGCAACCTTAGCAGGCGTTCTAAAAAAGCCTAAACGGTTAACGGGTAACGGGAGCAAGATTACATTGAGTGCGCCTCCTTGGGGGAGAAGCGACTGGCGTCTACTTCAACCTCTGCTTTGCACTCTTCTGCGTGCCGTGGCGATAACCGACCCGGTGGCTTAGGTAAGCGTGCCAAA
Organism: Acanthosepion pharaonis; assembly: GCA_903632075.3. Classification (NCBI taxonomy): domain Eukaryota; kingdom Metazoa; phylum Mollusca; class Cephalopoda; order Sepiida; family Sepiidae; genus Acanthosepion; species Acanthosepion pharaonis. The sequence goes on from CAHIKZ030004279.1 coordinate 21,666, forward strand.
ATACCATGGTGAGACAACCTTAGTAGGCGTTCTAAAAGATCCTCTGCGGCAAAGAGAAAGCGGGAGGCGGAAACCAAGGTAGAGGCCTCTTTGAGGTTTTCCAGTCAATCTCAACGGAGGCAGTATGTTTTGTCACATGAAACGCTTGCTGAGCGTAACTACCGTTTGTAATGAAAATCAGTTTACAGATATTCGTTAAAAAGTAAGAGGAAACTACTTAAACGCTTCCAAGAAAACAAAAACAGCGGCTTCATCGCAAGCGCTTCTGCGGTCTAGACAGAGCCCGCATCGAAAAGCTACTCGCAATGCAGCCGACGCCACTGCATCTTCCATTCGACGTTCAGCAAAAAATAGATAAAAAGCTCCGGTTCGACCATGACATCGGCTGTCAGTTTTTGACTTCTTTTCACGCCCAGGCTGCAATTAACGTCAAATGTCGATTCAACTTCTTACATTTACGGCGTCAATTCGTAACGGAGACAGATATTCAATTTGGACTCAGACTTTCAAAATATTGGTAAATCGGCTGGTACTCAAGTATTTGGGTAGATTACATTCTAAAATTCCTACGCGGCCCACATAGTGGTGCCTTGCATAAAATGCCGTGTGACCCCGCCGTGACTCAAAAATCGATACAAACCTCCGTGTTGACTATGCCCTAAGCAGTTCATTTCCCATTTCTTTAAACTTTGTTCTTTCTCACAGATCCGATTTTTCAATTTACGTCATTGTGTCATGCCGGAGCCCGATTTTTTATTTGGGATTCAAACTTTTTAAAAACACCGATTAACTCACAGGTGATAGAGATTTTGGGGGTTTTATGTTGAATGTCTCGCCTGCACTACGCGACCCGGTACATCTAAGCTTTTAACCTCATTTTGGACTCTGTGCAGTTGACTTCGTGTTGTTATACACTTTTGAGCTCTTTTTATTTGAACATAAATCGGATCTATGTATAATTTCCAAAATACCGGGTCAACAAAACAAGGGCAACAACAACCCCACCCACGTAGTATGACCAGTCTCAATATTTCAGGAAACTTGGTTGGGTGTGAAAAAATATTTGTTTTTAACATCGTTTTTTTCATTCGGTTTTCCCAGTTACGATTCCTTTTTTAAAGCTGATCGTTTTGTGTTCATTTTGTTTAGTTCTCTTTTCGTAACAGATTTAATGTTTAGTATAGAACTTAGAAAAAATTCGCAGTGTGAGACAGGCAAGAAGTAAGGCATGTAGCAACATCAGCACAGCAAAGGGCACTGCTTTAAATGCAATGATCGGCAAAATATTTTAAGTCAGGTGATAGTGATTGCTGTATGAATCGTACGTTTTTTGAATCAAGCAGGGGCAACGCCGGGCCATGCTGTAAGTATTATAATAATAAGTTTAAGAAGAAAAAGACGGAGACATTAATTTTTATTTCGTTTATAGTTTTTATTTCATGAACATCGAGATGTTCATCTCAACGAAAAGAAAACCTTGTTTGCGAATGTAGAAATTACACCGGATGAACACTTTAGCTTGGTAGTGGGTAGGGAATGTGAGAGAAAAGGGGTTTGGTAAAGACAGGTCTTAGAGTTTGTGGTTAGTAATGATCGGTTTCCTCGACTAAGAATGTACACTACAATTTTTTTGGATTTTAACTTTAGTTTGAATGTTACTCTGGCTGATACGGTTTGCTGCTTTTCTCTCACATTCCCTCTTTACTACGCCTGGTGTACTTTCTTTATTTGTGGAGGAGGTTGTCGTTCTGATGAGCTGAACATCTCGGTGTTCAAGAAATAAAAATTATAAATGAAATGGATAATTAAAGTTTCCGTTTTTTTTATTATCATTATAATGATATGCAGTCTACATTGAGCTCTCCCTGGAATTATATCCTCCTCGAATATTGAGTTCTACAACCAGCGACATCAGTTTTATTTCATGCTTAATGGTCTGGCCGCACATGCATTGATTTGACTATTTATATAACTTCTGATGCATTATAGGTAGGTATATTGTTCTGTTATTGGATGAGCGATAATGGTTATGTTTCCAATTTTTCTAGGAGCTATTGCATGGAAATAATTACAATTTGTAAAGAATGTTTTACGTCCATAGTTTCTTTGTTTCCAGGGTCCTTCCATTACTCTTATATTATTCCTTGGCTATATTCTGATTTCACAATGGTTTGATATATTAAATTGTTCTATTATCAGTTGCCGTTTAAGTGTCATTCGTTCTTTGCTCTGTAGTTAGAGAATTATTTCCACTCAATAGCCACTAGTATAATTTGAAACATAACCGTTACCGTCAACCTAATAACCGTTAGAACAGTAGAAATACCCATAATGCATTACTGTCAAACGCATAAATAATGGATTAAAAATACATGTCCAATATCCGGGAAAGAGCGTCTGTAAATATGAATATGGACATTGAAGTCAACACTGAGCGGCAATGCGTTGTGTTTATTATGTTGTCTATATGTTGCATGTAGAAAACAAGATATTTACACAAGTTAGCAAACTGAAAATATATGTCTAATACGTAGATGATATTTTTTTTATTTCAAATGAAAGCAAAAAAGAAATTGATAATCATATTCGTTATACAAAAACACTAGAAGAAATGCCTGCCATCATAATTTTATGAGTGAATATCCACTTTGATATAGAAGTGTTAAAAATATCCTCAAGAGACCGCACGATAAATCATTGTCTTGTTCACTGTTCCTTAAAGAGCTCAATAAAGGGAAACAGACATTAGTTATTAATGGCTTTCCGAGCTACCTCATAGATCACTAGATTATACTAGTTTTTTAACTAACAGCAATTCTAAAAGAATGAAAAATATGAAAAAATATTTAGAAATAAAAATATAATACGATAAAATATACTGTAAATTTAGAAATAAAAATTAACTTTAAAAGATATGTTAAATCATAAACAAGCTATATTTTTAAAAAAATAGAGAGTTATAATAAAAAACAAACATAAAAATACAAAGTTATATCTTAAAAAATAAAACATATAGCTAAAGAGGTGTAAAGGATAAAAGGAAAAAGAGTTCTTAATGCAGGGGACAGTTACAAGATATAAATAATAAATATATGTATATATAAAAATCTTGTAATAAAAATCGTGTAATTGCTGTTTTTAAAAGAAACAATATTAATTGTATTTACGGCCTGAAGGTTTGAGAAATTTCGTAAATAGAAAAAAAATAATATAGAAGAAATTGAGGAGAAAAAAGAGAATGGATAGATTAAAATTGAAAAAAAAAGAGAAATTGGAGAGAAATAGATTTAAGAAGAAATTGGGAGCGGCAGGAAACCCCGAATAATAATAGAAAGGTATGGTTGTAAACGAAGTGGGTGGATGGGTTCAGGATAGTTGCGGAACGTCGAGGAGCTAATTCAAATCCTATCCTGTTATTAACAGCAGGTATCGTTTGGAGGCGATGGAGGTATTAATTTTACGACATGGAGAGCGAAGAAAATTACTTGGTGCTTTCCTTGGTCTGCACATGGGCCTGTGTATGTCCGGTTGCGGTATTGATGAGATCTGACCTGTAGGTCATACCTGTCTGTATCCAATCAACTCACTAAATGCTAGTTAGAAGAATTTAACTAAATTAGATAACTAAGAGACGAAAGTTCAATGAGCATTCCTGAAAAATTACTTATACATATAAACAAAACCACGAGAGGTAAGTTGAGTAAGAACAAAGAATATTTGTGCCTTTGCAGGAATAACTGCTACAAGGGGACTGGTACTACTGTAGTTGATGATGATATCAAGAGCTTGGAAACAACAACAAAAAAAAAAAGAAAAAGAAACTAGCCAAATGATAATAAGTTCTGAATAGTTGGTGTTCTTTTTGATAGATTTGAACACATACTGATGATTAAAGAACAAGATCAGTTGGAAAGGAGTGAACTTCTCGCCCTCATAGAATTCTTTCTTACGCGTTGTCCAAATCACGACTCTCATAACACCTAGTAAGCAAAAAAACAACAACATATTATTCAGCCTTTGTCATCTGCGGCACCACATCCTCAAAGACAACGAACTTTCCCTGTAGCATGCGAACCATGAGACCTTCAACAAACCTGCACAACGGCGCCACCACCTTGCAATGAAAGAAGACGGGACCAATGGTCTCACCTTCTTCACTAGAGCGACGGCAGTTTGGAGATTTCTCCAATTCCGCTAAACACTGTCTTTTGGCGACCCAGAAGGCCCCACGAATCAGCTAAGTGTGATACGCCTCATCGTTATTTAGGCAATTCAACCCGGGGGGGGGGGGGGCAAGGCAATGTTGATCGAACCTCCTGCTTCGTAAAACCGAGCTCGTCAATCAGCTCATGACGAACGTCCTCCATGACTAACACTTGATATAATGGCCTACGAGGCGTTTCAGTGCAATACGACATTCACGATAGAAGGAGAATTCAGCTCGGCCTCCTCCTCGCACGAGTGCACACTTCTCAGGGATGGGAAAGTTTTACGGGCGTCTTCCTTCCAAAAGGCGCACTCTTCATCCGATTCACCACACATTCGATCTAGGAAACCGAATGCGAATCATATATTGACGATTAAGCCACCCAACTTTCGCTGAATACTGTCGAATGCAAGCGTTTTCTATCAGTTCTAATATTCATGATGAGCTGATACTCAAAGAATCGGATTAGATCCTGATGAGAAAGACGGTTGCCTCGCAAGACTTCCTCCTGTCGCGGCATCTAAATCACCATTCGAGCCGTGGCCAGCAGCGTGAGAAACACCATTCGTTTCCCCACCCCAGAACACGGGGGTGACACATTGTCACACGCGCATGCGTGACAAATGAGCACGATCTGTTCGGAAACGGTTTACAACGGCGTTCAATCCGCGAGATGGTGGGACTGATAGTAAGGCAAGGGAATGCATCCCTAACAAACCCCACCCTATAATCAAATCTCCTGTCGATGCTCGAGACGAGTTTGCGGCTTACCATATGTGGCATTCCCATCCCCGCTGGACACGGACTTTGTGCACAGACTTCTCTGTCGACCTGATGCTTGCGTCCCCTTCACAAAACGGAGAATAGTGAGCGCTCGAGCGTTTTCCTATGGTCATTATAGAGAGGAAGTGTGAACAATCGACAATCGACGCCAAAGTTGACCGGCAGCATCGAGTTTGCTCGTACTTCAGACAATTTTTTCTCTATCTGGAAGTCGGATCCAAACTACACTCCAAGTACCGATCAAGCGCCTTCAGTACCGCCTCAATGTCGCAGCGGGACAACACAAAAGCAGATATGTCATCGGCGGACGCAGAAACCCTGGGTCGAGACCCTCCACGAACGGCGATTCCACGTAGGGCCGGACTGCACGCCCTCTTCCTCAGCCGGCGAAAGTAGGTGCGACAGTGGACAACCCTGACGAACCGACCTAGACAGCGCAAAAGCACCCGACAGCTTCTCGTTCACCTGTACCACAGCACTGGGGAAGCGATACAGGAGGCTAATCCAGCGGCAGAAGTCGGGTTCGAATCCGGCGGCCTGCAGGACAACAGCAAGATAGCGATGCCTTGGACTGATCTAAATTGGTCAATTCGGCCTCATCGTCGTCTTTTATACTCCTTATGCTCGTGTTGATTAGTTGCAGATTGCTCTGAATTGTTCGGCCCCTCACAGCGAAAGTCTGCTCAGGACCTAACAGAGATTCGACAAATGTCTGCAAAAGCTCAAACAGGTTCTTGGCTAAAATCTTTATGTGTTTAGAAGAGGTATGGGCCGATAGTTATCCAAGTCCCGCCCAACATAATCGTGAACATACCCATGGAGAACCAGTCAGAGACGGACCATTGGCTGAACCAGTTGCTGAAGACGACAGTTAAAATCGGGACAAAGATGTGCGACAGCCTCTGGTACAATTCATAAGGAAAACCATCCAGACCGGGCGACTTGTCTCTGCCAACATTCTTCAATGCCACGTATACTTCGCCCTCCGGTATCCCCCCCCCGCGTAGTTAGCCGCTTGGCTTGGCAAAAGGCGAGGAAAGTCAGCCAAATAGCTATGAAACTCCTCGTGCGGAGACCAGTCTCCTTGGTAAACCGGCTCCACAAATAACGCCGAAACGCCATGCACATATCGTCAGTGGTCCGAAGTGTATGCCTCTCGGGGTTTTGACCTAATGAATGTAACAACCGGAGCCCTTCCTTGCGCAATTTTGTGCCCATATTCACATCTTCGGAAGACACATTGCCTAAATTATGTCTAATTACCTAACCAATGTAGTGCTTGCTAGCCAAATGCTGCAGGGCCTCCTTAGCTAAAGCTATCTCTAGGGAATACCCCCAACCACCGCTCGGAAAAGACTATCCTTAAGAGCCTTCATTTTCTTAGCCTTATATAGCGCCTCAGTTTGCTAAACTCGGTGATGACTGACCTAATCCTATACTTAAGCCTTTCCAAGCACCTATTACCGATAACCGTCCCCATTAATTCCCGCTGAACTACACAGATTAACTGTTCCTGGAGGTCCCGCCTGTCCTGTAAAGACAGATTGAACTTCCAGGAGCCAGCCATTCTAGGAAGACAATCTAAATTCACCCGGGCAAAAACAAATGTGTGGTCCCAATAGCCTAAACAGTGGAACGTGGGACAATCTAGTTAATCTACAACGGCTCCTCTAACTAACATTCTATCCATCTAGCTAATCATCTGATTAATTAAGAGCCCACGTTCACATCTTCCCTAACGGAGCGATCTACCCGGTATCTATTGACGAGACACAACTCGTCGTTAATACAACCAAACTACGATCGCTCGACCTCCCGCTAGCTCCCCGACTCATTAACTTGGAGTCCATGATAAGATTCCAGTCCCCAACTAAGACTAGGCGCGTTGAATCCACCAGGAACGGTTCTAACTGCCGGAAAGAAGAGACCCGCTTTTCCTGGACGCATGAAACACAACGACTAGAAACGAACCTCTTTCCATTACAATATCAGCCACCGTCAACAAAATGCACCTTCGCATCCAGGGTACGGCTAAACAGCAAAGAAACTCCTTTGGCTTATCGGTCCCAATATCCTGAATAGACAACAAATTTGCATCAAGGCTGCAAACAAAGTGGGTCTCTTGGATCGCAGCGACATCCACTCCGAACGAAAAGAGGTCACGAATCAGGCGGCAGACGTACCCTGATCTCTCAAGCCCTTCCTATTGAGGCTGGCTATGTTAATTGACATCTTTTAATTCTGAAAAGAAAAAAAAAGAAAAAAACACAACTACAGTAAACCTACTCACATACCGAGCTGAAATCTGCGTCTAGGACAGATTGTCCTAGACTCCCTTTACCTAACTCAGACGGTATTCGTTCTTCTAGGAAACTTCCGCAGAAGTCCATGGGGTAGGTTAGTTTGCGTAAGCTATATAGAGAGGGATGGAGTAAAACAGGGAACTTCTCAGCTCAAAAATGCCCTTATTTTAAATAGGTACTTTCTAATTGGGACATTCTTATGTTAGGTAATATCTTTTTTACACTCAAAAATGTGCCTCCAAACTTTGAGGTAGTTCCCAGTGTCTTTCACACAAGTAATAACACCTGGAGTATTTGGGAATTTGCGGGGATTCTCAATAGACGTCCCATTTACAGCTCCCATCTAAACAAATACTAAAAGGGAAATCCAATCGAGATGTGGGCAAAACACAAAAAAGTGAAATACTGTAAAGAAAATAAAATTGAAAATAAGAAAAGTGAACAAGTAAAAAACAAGTACACAAAACTAAAAGAAAACTGACATATGTAAAAGTTTCAAAAGAGAACCTATAAAATCAAAAGATCACTTAAAAATTCTTGAAGCAAATTACGCGTCAGGCGTACGTAGGTAAATAACTCCACTAATCACCATTGCTTAGACAGCATATCTGTCCCCTTCAACAATAGTGTCCAGTGTATTTATGACGAGTGGGACATATTTTTTTAGTTTTCATAGGGTCTGTATATGAAAAGGACCATTACTAATAAGGTGCGACAGTCTAGTCAATCCTTGGTTATTTTATTAGAGCATGTGAGAGCCCAACTGAATATGTTATCATTAAGACGCCTGGGCACTTAAAGGGATTGTTATTAAAGTTACAGAATGAGTTATCCCATTACCTGAGGTTGCTGGTGGACCTCTCCAAGGAATTATAAGAATATCACAATACACTATGTTGCGTTACTTTGTTTGAAGTTAAGAAATTGTTGGTCGTGATGTCTATTCTGCTGTTAGACAAGTAAAATATTTTTGGAATATATCAAATGATAAATTTACTTACTCTCTACCCCCGAATACATTGGGGCTTAGGATCTGTGGATAGATACCAGATTGAGACAGAGTATGTATCTTTGAATTCTGCTAGAACGAAACGTGACACATGAAGAAAGACAAAAGGCAAACAAAGTAAACAATATTTACTCACATTTGTTTATAAGACATTAAATTATATCACTTAGTATCTTCCCTAGTTTACTTTGACATTCACCATAAATTACCTTATCATTCAGTTAAGGTATAAATCCTCAACAGAAAGAAATGTGAAAGAAAAGTTGAAATAATCAAGTATGGAAAGTCAATGAAAGTATAAAATTGAAGCATTAAAAAAAAAAAAAACGAACAAAAAGAAAATATGCAAAAAGAGAACGAAATTATTGAGTGATTGTTTTTACGGCTTATCAACCCTTTGCAGGTCATTTAAAGCTAGAAAAATGTTTATATTTTAAGATAATGATTTAATAGTAACAGTCTTTCTAAATAATTCAGACCTGGGATATAAGAGGTGAATTTGTACCGTTTCAGAAGATATATTTTTGCGTATGTGGATATATCGAACCTAACTGGAACTGGTACTCGGCTCTTCAAATGGATATTTCCGAACCATTATACATTACACCACCTGCACATCCAAGTTTACAGCACCTATTATTCTCAAGCTGTCATCCATCTAGCTACTGACAAGTTTCGACTTTGCTTACATTTGGCGTTTGTACTGGAATCGGTGTTTCAACCTGTGGCCGTAAGCTTCTCTTTGCTGAACAATATTTAATAGAAATAGGCGCTCATCTGAAATAGGCCGAAGATACATTCATTATTCTATAAAACTAAAGAGATAATGTAGGAGACGTAAAAATTAGAATAAATGAGAAAATAATTAAAAATAAAAACTGATTTGAATTAAGTCAAAACTAATTTTTTTCAACGATCAGATCTACAGTTAAAGTAAAAAATAACCGTTCCGAAATTTAACATCTATCATCTTTTATCTGGATAATGCTGGTTTTTTTTTTATTTAAATTATTTTCTGATGACTTTCATTAATCGATAAAACTTCCAATTAGAGGTTTTTCGGAGTGTGAGGAATGGATTCGTACCTCCTTTCCCAAATGTATTTGCGCGTAAGTGAATATAACAAACCTGACTGGAATTTGAACTCGGCTCTATGTTTTTCAATTCCAAGCTGTTATCGATTACACCATCCGCACATCCAATCTTACAGTGCCTGGTAATCACAAACGGTAACCCATCTAGGTAGTTACTATTCTTGACATTGATTAATTTTTCCTACGAGAAGTAATATTTTAACGTCATATGACCGTACGGCAGAATGAAATTTGTACATTTATGAGTAAAAAATAAAAACAAGAGAAAATTAATAAAAAAAAGGAATGAAAAGAAAAAGAAAAAAAATTAAAAAAGAGAAAAAAAACATGAGGAAATGAAATAATTTTAAGTACAAAAATATTGAATGTGAGAAGCAGTTAAAAGAGCATGACAATGAAAGAAATCAAACCAAACACCCATAAACGTTTAAAGGACAGCAACCATCAGCATTGAAATGATCCGCCATCTTCTGACACATGAGCTACTTTATTGTATTTCTGTCTTCTTAATGAGACTTTATAAAAAAAAAAACATGGTTTAACATGGGTCATAAACAAATTTTGCGTCTAATTTATTTCCGGTGATCATTCTTAACGAGCATTTTTGAAGACTGTAGAAATCTTTGACAAATCTACATATTTGGCCGGAACCGGAAGCAAGACTTAACAGAGAGACTGCATAAAAAGTGGATGTGAATGAATTTTGATTCGCGCGTGTACACTCCACTCTAGATGATTGCATATAGTAGAAAAATCTGAAAATTCCCCGGATTTCTTATTCAAAATTTCTGATGAATCCTAATTCTTAACTTTTAAGTTAAATGATTGAATAAGTCCCTGTAGAGTTTGTTGGTATTCCACCCGTTTATGTTTGTTTGAAAAGACAATTAATTAGGGCTATAAAAAAAATGGTAATTCAATGACGTGAGAAAAATGAACGAAACCAAATATTTAAGATTTAAACGTTTATGAGTATAACAGTATGGAAAAGAAATGCTATTTTTTGGACTTATCTTGTCACAGAAAAAAAACATCTTGTTAACAGTTCTTGTTTTCGTAGTGGTGTCCGGAATTCTTGAGAACTGAGAAGATATTTTTTCATGAGGGGTATGCGATACAATCCTGGGTCCCACAGAACTGTTGGTAAAGCTTTTTCCAAGAGCATTGTTTTTGTACGGGCTACTCGTTGAAAGACAACATAGGAAAGACGAAGAAATATTCAAACAGATCGGGATAAACAGCTTCAGTAAGGGGCTTCTGATGTGTTCATTTTCAGTCACTAACAGGGATCGTTTAAACAATGTCACAATGCCCGTTCAAATTAGGGATCGCTCTGAAGACTCGTAATAATTCCACTAAGTTCTACGGCAATAAAATATCCGTAGAAATGCTTAACAACTTTAACAAAATATTGCCATAACTAATATAAATCTGAATACTAGTCGTTATTTTAAGAAGTGGGTAGAAATGAAAAAACTTTTTTTCTATTTCACTTAAACAACAGTGAAACACCTCTATCATCCATTTATTTCTTTGTTTTTTTTCTTTCTTTCTTTCATTTTTTCATTGAAAATCGAGTAGTATGTTTCCTCTCTTTCAATGCAATCAAAACGGAATAGTCCATTATTTATGAGATATTGGTTGGAAATGTTAAAAGCTTTTATCTTCCCTTATTTCTTTCTTTCTTTCTTGCTAAACCTCCGTCTTACGAAGATTTCTCTGAATAATAACTTTAAAATGATTCAGCAGCCGATGCCATTGTATATAACTTATGGTCATTTCTTTATTTGGCGATTGCTTACGCGGTTAAAAAATGGTGCATTAATCGCGGTCGCCATAGCTTCTCAGTCTTTTTGTTTCGAGGTGGTTCAAATAATATTAAGTCCAAGGATTCCCACAGGCAGTACTTCTCTTTCAGGAGGAGGTGAGTTTATTGTCCGATGCCTGAAGCGTCCCCAAAGGGGTATTGAGTAATTTTTGCACAGTATTGACGTTAAACCGACTTTAATATGAACTTGTGTCACTTTCAGTAGCGAAGTGAACGCACTGAAAAATACTTGCTTCATGGTCTTTTTGATTGAAACCAAAGTGTAGTAATGGCTTAATCTGATTCTCTCGCTTCTCTTCTTTCTTTCATTTTTTTTTCTTTCGTTTTCTCACTGAAACCAATTAATGACTTTTAACCACTTTCCACGTACAGAATATTCCATTATTTATGAGATATAGGCAGGGCGTAAATATCGTGCGAACTAACGAAAGGATATAAAAAATATTTTATAATAAGATACCCTGAACGTTAAACAGTTCAACAAGCACGTGATGAACGGTACAACAACCAAAATCTTGCGATATTAACTTCAAAGATAAAGAAGATGATCTGAAAATTTAAATATCTAGAAAGTTATTTTTAACAGAGGCCGGAAAATGAGACACCAAAATGTGAAAGAAGCCTTCCAAAATGCAAGCAAAGTATTAAGAAATAGGAAAATTTCATTAAACAAAGAAAATATTAATGAACTGATGTGTAATATCAGAAACTCCTCTAGGGCAATGAATGTTGAACGATAGAAAATATGGTTCTATAGATGATGTTGAGAATACCATGGGCAGAATATGTGAGCAACGACAATGTTTAAGAGAAAATGGAACCAAAAAGGAAACTTATATGTAACATCAGAAAGAACTAATTGGAATTTCGAGGGTGTATAATGAAGAAAGAAGGCTTTGAAATGTTGATACTCACCAAAAAGATTGAAGGCAAGAGGGAGAGAGGGGAGCAACACATCACGTACCTAACGGGTTTGTGCAAATAATTGGCAGAACAGGGATTAAGAGATATAACAAAAAGACAGACTATATTAAAGGCTACAAAAGGCAGGAAATTGAGAAGAACCACAGTCGCCAACGTTCTTAAGGGATATGCCACATAAAAGAAAAAAAAATGTACTTAAAAATAATTTCAATATAAGTTTCAAATTTCAGCGTCCCCTCTTCTTTTGGTGAGTATTTATAGTTATATCAGTGTAAATATCACATTGATCAGATGAAGTCTAAAAGGATGAAATTTTTGTCATTAATTTTCATGTTCTGGTAAATAAAGAATGATATATTATTTTCTGCCATTTGTGTTGCATGTATGTGTGTGTGTGCGTGTTGTTTTTACTTGTGTATAATACATGTGTGTATAACTATTGTATATATGACTGCGCCTATGATTGGATAGTGTATTGTGTAAGAGATGTGCATATGTAATGCCATCGGGAAGTTGTTGATTCTAGAGAAACTATTGACTAATATTACTAATTGTCACACGGGGGAATTGAGCTTAAGAAAGTTTGATGATACGACGGATTGATTTAAAATGCTGGTTTTTAATTAAAAATTCCAGCGACACATAAAATTTTAATCCAAATATCTTCTTTAATAAATTTTGGCTTATTTGATTTTAGCAAAGTTTAAATTTTTATTCTCATATATTTAACGACGAGAAACTCCCAGAGACGGAAAGTTTCAACTCGAGTTCCTTGCCAATTCTATCTCCTCTAGCTATGGGTAATAGCAAGACAGACTATTTCTATGACGTCGAAAACTGTCAGGTTATCTTGCCCAGGAAACACCACTACTATTGATCGTAATCCTGAAGTTTAGCCATTTTTAATGGTGAATGACAATCTTAACCGCTTATTTATCTTTCATAAAATAAATTTGCTCATGAATGAAGACATTGATTTTGGAATAAAAAAACGACATTGGAAAAAAAATGTTTTTTTTAAGACTCAAAATAGGATAAAGAGCACTGGAAATTGAAGTCAGACAGTTCCATCAAGATCGCCCCATATAAGACGTCCTTAAGGGTATTATAAAAGAAAAGGAAGAGAAAAGAAGCATAGCCTAAGGCAAGACCCAAGGAAAGTTTGAGGAAATATAACAAAAGACAAATTTTTTAAGACTAAAAATGAAATTGAGAGCCAAGATCAGCATTTTGATAACAAAAAATGAACAAACCATCAATATTTATGGTGCTAGTGACATTTAGATTAAAAAATAAAAATTGTAAACATCTAGGGTATCCAATATTTATAATTCAAATAGTTGAATAACTTTATCTTGATCCTATCTTGATAACTTTAGCTTGAAACTGGTTACTAATGTATTATTGTAAAAATGTTTCCCCGTTATCTTATCCGACATTCTCTGTATTCCTTTCATTGTTTTAAGCTGCAAACATTATTCGTTTGGGAATATCATATTATCGTATTATAACAATCTGATCAGTTCCAATCATTTTGAAACCAATATTCTTAATGATATGACATCAGATAAACAGTCCGTTGCTGTAGCGTTGAATACGGAGGATAATCTTCATGTTAGACCTTGCAACAATAGATTGCCTGTCGTGCAATTGATTCCAGAGACAAAAAAAATCAAATAACACCATACTTCAATTTTAGTCATCGCCAATTTCTTTTATATTTTTACTGATTTTGAAATGTAAGCTACAAGAAAATAGAGAGAGAAATGAATTTTCTGAAAACAAATATATAGAAACAGAATCTTAAAATTGCTGAGAATAATAGGGACATATGATGTAAGCGACGATTAAGTATACGTCAAACAAAAAGGATAAAAATATTTACAATCAGATAGAGAAAATTGAAATTTCCAGTGCACACAATGAGAAAACAAGACTTAGAAAATTTAATCCACAAAAGATATATTGAATTTCTGCGTACAAAAACATACTTTTCTTTATTAGTCAAAAATATCTATTTTCAATAAAGAATAAACGGATATATATATATATATATATATAATATATATATATATATATATATATATATATATATATATATATATATAGAAAAGAGAGAGAGAGTGCGTGTGTATGTATATAATCAAAGAACGAAAATGTATACAATTATACAATTTATTTATTATTATTTTATTTATTTGTATTTTTTCTTATACTAATATAATATATGCGCACATTAATTATATCATTGTATATGACATAATTAATGCGAAATACCGTTTCCTGCGGTGAATGATGTATTATTTAATATGGGGTGTTTTTCTTATATAATAATAGCTTCTAGGGTCTTATGTCTTCCCTTACAGCAGATGCCGTATAGTACTTTGGTATTAATTCACTAATATTTGTCTCATGTTGATAATTATATTTTCGTTGTTCATTATATACTGGTCGATGTGTGTACGATATGTGTTGCAGTAAGTGACAGGTCAATCTATGAGTGAGTGTAGTGCATGTATTCCCGATGGAAGGATTTAATGCTGTTTTAAATTATTGATTATTATTGTATCATTTTTAAAATGATAAAAATAAATATTTTTTTGTCGATTATAGCAAATGTCGCACCTTGTGAATGACATAACGAATGTCAGTCTGCTAAAGTTATATCACGGAAAAGTTTTGCCTATTTTTTGCGAGTAAATCAGTTTTTTACTCATCGCGAATTTCGGAATGACATGAAAATTCGTAGTAGAAATTTCTTTGGGAATTTGGATTCATAAGCAGCATGAATACCGACTTTAGGGTAGTGCGATCGGAGCAATTCAAAGCTGGTTTGAATTCAGAATTTTTCTTTTCCTAGACTGGTTGCCACTCAAGGCTAAATGGTTCAATCTGTCCTGATATTTACCCATACATTGGGGAAGAGATGAATTCGTGCCTTTCTCAAACGTAAGTGAATGCAGTAAAATTCGAACTCGGCTCTCCGATTTTCTCAATCCGAGACGCTACACAAGACTGCCTAAACTGGAATATACTTAAATGTCTTTATTAGAAAAGTTTTTTAAAAGAAAATAATTCGGGAACCTACTTTATATATTTGGAATTTTGAAATTTCTCTAACAAAATAGAAACAGTTCTGATTTTCTTTTGTTTATACAAAAATAATTTTGAAATAATGATATGTAATGATCGACTTCGCCGAACAATGAAGTTCCGAATTATGTCCCTTGATAAGGTAAGTTTATATAATGAATGAGAACAAAATATAAAAAAAAAAACCATACAACTAGAAAGACATTTTATAAATAAAACAAAATTACATTACACAATATATATATATATATATATATATATATATATATATATATATATATATATATATATTTGAATTTATGTGAGTTTGTGACCCTGGGTTTCACGCTACTTGCTATCGTCAGATAAACTGAAACATTTTGGGATTTATAAATGGTTGCGTATATCGGTTTTTTTTTGGTATTGGGAGGAAAAATTGACGTCGGAACGCCACATCATACGTACGCAGATGGACATACACGCAAGTTAATGCATCATCTAGCTGATGCATAAACATTGGACATACATGAATAGTGTGGGACTAGACGTAGTCATGTGTAACGCGCATCTATTTTGTTATGTGAGGTTTTCCGCACACACACATATATGCATACACAATTGGTTTTCTTTATTTTTTTTTTTTTTTTTTTTTTATTCAATGTTGGATTGTTGTAATTGTTATTTTTAATTTTGTTAAAGGTATTATTTAAAAGGAGGTTTTGGTGGCTTACATAAATATAATTCCAATGAACTTATTGATTCTAATTTCGCTGGGGTGAGGAGAGGAAGTATAATTGTGAACTGATTCGGTAGTGGCAATTGTGATGCAGTAGTAATAGAGATGGAACTCGGTGATGATAATAATAACCACACCACAATTACCATTGCTGCATCAGTCCACAGTTACACTTCCTTTCTCCCCCAGCGAAATTTCTAGTTCAAACTAACATAACAATTATAATTATTGTTATTACAATCCATTACTAGAATCACTTCTACAATTTTACAATAAATATTTGTGCTTCAATTGTTATTGCTTTGTATCATGAAACAGGCGTTCGCCGCTTGTTTTTGATTTAAATGTCTACTTTAATATTTACATATGCTCTATCTCTGATAGTGAGCACTTTTACCTATAAATATCGCATCTTTAAAACTATATTTTCATCAAATATATATATGTGTGTGTGTCTGTGTGTGTATGTGTGTGTGTGTATTTGTGTGTGTTTGTGTCTGTGTGCGCAAATTTAATAGACCGAGGAATAAAAAGACAACAAAATGATAAAATATTGTCAATATGACTGATGATATTTGTTTTATATTATTAGCCTTTTTCACTGAATTTTGATTAAATTATAAATGTAATTTTCTATTCTTTCGTTTCTTTTTATCATTTCTGTTACTTAAAATCGCTACCTGTCTGAGAAAAATTGCTACACAGCATTGATTACTTCCCCTCTCTTACCTTCTCTTTCTCACTCTCGTTTCCATTAATTTTTCTTAAATCGAAATTACTTCGACCTGATGATTGTTGCATCAGAGATGAAACAACCGACAGCAAGGACAATTTGGCTGAGCAATTAATGTTCATTATGTTTTATATCTCTCATAGATAGATATGTGTGTATTGAATCTATGTTAATAAATATTTATTATTGTGATGTTTTACTGTTTCTTTATAAAAACGAATAAGAGAACCAGATGCGAGACACTTGGGAACGTTCTCGAAGTATCGGTTCAAAGCTTCTGTATTTCCTAACATAAATCAGGTGTAAATAATACGCATTGTTGAGCTGTGATTGGAGATCTACGTTTGATCAGCACCTTTCACATTTATTTTGTTTTTTTTTTTTTTTTCTACACAGTCTCTGGACGCCACAACATATTTTGTATTAACCCTAATAGCTAATTTTATGGCATCGAAAGGAACACTATTCCCGAAAAATATTTTTCTGCTTCTCTTTCATTCTGCATATTTTCATTTCTCTTGATCCTTTCTTAAAATTTCTCTTTTCTCAATCTTTTCTACTTATTTTTCATACTCCCTTCCCTGCTTTGATTTTGTCTATTTCCTTTTCTTTTGTTTACAATTTTTCTTTTTCTTTTTTCTTGCCGATTTTGATGTTCGTCTCGACTAATTCTTCCTGTTCACAATTTTGTTTCTTTCTTTCGTCCATGATCTCGTTCTTTCGACAGTTCTTCCACTCTGCTTCCTTTCGTTTTTCTTGTCCTTTTTACGGTGTTTCCCTTTCTTATTCCTTTTGTTTATCTCTATCTACTCCCTCTCTTTCTCTCTCCCTCTTTTTCTACCGTTCTTGCTGTCGCTATCAACCTACTCTCTTTCTGTCATCGTTTCCTGATTTCCATTCTTTCTGCCTCTAATATTTTTCCATTTCTCTGCTTCTCTTTTATTCTTTTCTTTGCTCAATCACTATCTCTTTACCTCTCACATAAAAAGTACACAGTAGCGCTTTACCCCCCTTCACTCCCCTCTCTCTCCCTGTTTTCTTTCTTTTTCAGTATTTTTCTCATGTCGAAAGCAATGCGCAAAACATTTCAGCGTTTCCAATGTGTAATTAAAAAATATGAGGGCGCTGTAAATATTGCGAACATCAGATATTGCATTACAATAACAATTTAAACTGCAACAAAATGCGTTATGAACGTCTTACCCTCAAATTCCTCAATGAAATTCTCTTTTTGTTTTTTTCTCTTCCATTTCCTTCTCTTTCTCATTCTCTCTCTCTCTCTCTCTCTCTCTCTCTATCTATATATATATATATATATATATATATATATATATATATATATATATATATATATATATATATATCAACCACGAAATTATTCGTACATCTATTAATTTCGAATATTTTATTCATTTCTCAGCATCTAATACCATGTTAGTTAAAATTTTTAAAAAAGTAATTTACGCTACCGACACATTCTTCTACGTTGATTTTCTTTCTCTTCTTTCAACTCCAACTCTTCGAAAACGCAAACAACGATAAAGAAACGATGACGGGAGCAGGTTTTGATGAAACTGGAAACTTCTAATCCTGAATATACAATTTAGTGACGAATTTTTGTCATCAACATTATCATAAAGGAAGCAATCATCAAAGAAGTAATTAAATTGTTGAATAAACCCGACGATGATAAACATCCATGTTGTATAAATATGCTGTATAAATACGAATAGAAAATGTAAATATTTATTTAGAGTATAGTTGCTTGTACTTCAATAGTGACTTTACAAGTAGGATTTATTAAACAAATGCATGCTGATATTTTATTCATTCTAATGATTACATTTATCGCGACACAACGCAACTTAGCCTTAAACAACTAAAGTAAAAATGAAACAGTATTTACAAGTGTATTTTACTGCTAACCGTATTTATCTTAGAAGTTTACCATTTGTCTATGCATTGAATATTGCTGTCGAATCTGGTACAGTGCTTCTGCCATTGATTTAGAGATTTATAATTCAAAAACTATCTGCAATTTTATTGGTCTTCACCTGGCATCTCGTCTGAGTCTCAGTCTCTTTCCCTGTGCCTTTTCTATAAAAAAATGTTAATTGTTCTGATGAGTTTTCCTCTTTGGTACCTAGACGTTACGAATTTTAGCCTACTATACTATTGCAGGCAAAATCTCATAATCTTATCGTTGAAATGGCTAGACGTAACCGTAAGTTCTATGTTAATCGTTTCTTCTAGCACTACTCAATTTTGTAGATCTTCCTTCCGGCTTTCCTTGCTTTCCAATTAATTTTGATATTCAAAAATTTAAATGCAATTTAAACATTCTTTATTTTCTGTTTTCTTAATTGCCGTTCTTTTATTGGTCTTTCTTATTAATATTTTTTTTCTTTTTCTGTTATTCTCGCCTTTCATTTTAGTGGCTTCATTGACTTCCTTGAGGTAAAATGTTTAAAATAAAAAAAAATTATTATGTTTTTTTTATGTCTTGTCCCTTAACGATGTAGGCAATAATGTCTCTCCTCCCACGCATATATTTTATCTGTGAATTTCCATAATTTCTTCAGTAAACATAGTGTTGACTGCATTCTCTACGGTATTGAATCAAGAGTTGTTTTTCTCCTGATATGCCTGCCACCTAAGCCTATATAGACCAGATTTCCTTACTGTTTAACCCCCATCTAGATGGACAATTATTACTTTAAATGAACGAGAAACATTGCGAAAAAGATTTGAAAAGTTTAATAAGATCAGTTTTCAGATCAATAATCGTCTTGAGTTATCTTCGTTGGTTATAACTGTCGAATTTCAGTGTAAAACTCGAAAAGAAATCAGGATTTGATAGGTGGGGGGGGCTAATTAGCTGAGACAGAGGTTAATCAAAAATAATACGACAAAGAATCGATATTAAAAATTGTGGAAGTATAAACAAACCGAAATCAAATGCTATTAACATCCATGGGATAATCAGGGCATCCGAGCAAGGTAAACGAGTTTAGCCAACGGCCTGAAAATCTGAATTAAATCAAAACCAGAATTAAATACTTTTCAATATTTATTTCATGTAAAAATGTGATTATTTAAATAAAAATGGTTTACATATTGTTTTCTTTTCAGTGTAAAATAAACGCTAAATATAATTTTTAATATTATCGAATTTCGAACGCAACATGGATCCATATTTATCGCATATGCAAAATAAATTTAATGGTCTTGAAATTTAATTAACTCAAAAGTCGAATTTACATGTTAATATTCAATGTTTAATTAATTATATATATATATATATATATATATATATATATATATATATATATATATATATATATATATTGAGGAAAAAGACAAAATGGAAAAAAAGTTCATTTGTGAAGATTTTCATCCGGTAGAACTTCATCGGACTGGCTTTGTTGACTTTTTTTGTGACTACACATACTCGTGAACTAGAGATGCTGGTAGATTCAAACTATTGTCAAATAATTTTTAGGATCTAGCCCATTAAATCTCTATTGGGTTTCTTTTTCTTTCCATTATCTTTGTTTTAACTATCCCACATTATAATAACAGAAATTATGCCAAGAATTGTGATACAGGACGTAAATTTACTGTCTAAATTAGCGATTAATGCAGTTTCTAGATAATTTCGTCTCTGTGAATTATTTTCTTTTTTAATTAAAGTAGCATTTCTTTATATCAAAATTGTAGTCAGTTTCGTTAGGGTGAACAACCGTTACGTTTTGTGTATTGTTTTTTTTTTAAACGTCCCTTTTGTGTTCATATAGTCTATTACTTAAATTCTTGAATTTTCTCCAATATATACTTTCTGACAATCATCGAAGTTGATAGTTTACATTCCTCCTTCAAGTTTTGGCTTGGATTGTTTTATGTTGATTAAGTTTGTTATTTTTTTTAAATGTAGCTGTGGCAAATTTTATGTTGAGTTTAGATAAAACAATTTTTGTTTGTAGTTGTGATAGAGTTACTAGATGGACTACTATATTGCTTTGATTCGTTGGGTCTGTCAGGAAGGACAGCTTTTCTATTTTGAAATACTTTATAAAATTGGGTATTGAAGGGTCTTGAAAATATTTTCAATATATTAATCCTATCCGTATAAATATTGAGGGCTGCTAATTCCGAATCATCTTAAAAAGAATCCAATGATCATTCCGGATTTTATTTTCTTGTTATGATGGGAATAAAAGTTTATTAAATTATTTTATTAGATGATTTTAAATGGACAAGTTTAAGGCTGCTGTCAACTCGGTGTAACATGATATCTAAGAATGGTAAACTATTGTTTCCTTTCATTGTATGTAAATCATATTTCATATTCGACTTTGTTTAGTTTATCTACAAAATCCGTTAAGTCACTATGACGTGAATTTGTATATCGGAAAGAAATTGATTGTTGAGATAAATATAGGTGAATAAACTAGATTCGAGAAATTCTAAAAAGTGTGAGTACGCCATCCCGTGCAGCTGCGGAAAAAATATGAAGGAGAGACAGGCCGCCCCCTTAAGGTAAAGCTTCAAGAACACCAAAAAGCTGTAACATGAGGGGAAGTGGCAAAATCAGGCGTAGCTGACCACATATGGAGAGAAAATGATCACTGATCTCCGTGGGATCAGTTTGAAATCATAGACAAAGAACATCATTGAAAAATTCGTAAACTTAAGGAATCAGCACCTGGTCAAGGCAGTGGAGAAGTTGGAGAGGGGAAATAACAGGAGATAACTGACATCCATTAGACATGGTACGTGGAATTAGAACAGTCTACCCCAGTGAGCGAAATAAAGGATTCAGTTCGACATTCCAACCACCTGAAGAAGGCCGAAGCGTACAACGGCCAAAACGTTGTCATAAATATGGCAACGAAGATGAGTCCGATAATGTAAATAGTACAATTTTCGACTGTATGTAAACTTATATTCCATATATTTGTAAATTTGTGAATTGCTTAATAAAATATTGCATCCTTTTCACTGCCTCTAATTCCTAAACCCATTTAATCCAACCATTCACTCTTCTCCATATTAAACCACGATCTTTGGTTCATCGGCAACGAAGCCACCAGTATATTTTCTAAGTACATAGTGAAGCAGAAATACCTTTCAAATAATGACATGATATTTGTAGCAATGGTATCTTTATCTAGCTAAAGCCTTACTATTATATGCGAACTATTTCTGCCGAACTGTGTAGAAGGTTTACATACAGCTGTAGCAGAAAAGGTCAAACTATACAATATAAGAATCAAGTGTTAAACAATGGTGTACACAATTCTGCATTTTCTTTACTTTGTACCAGCTGAACTCTGAATAATGTTTTATGGAATATCGCTAATTTTATTCCCAACGTTTTTGTGAAGCTCCACGGTTAGGCTCAAAATTCTACATTGGCAAACAATGCTTGAAGCCACGACACAGCTCTTCTTAGAGATCAAGATAACTAAAAACGAGTTCCCCTGAATAAAACTGTCTCCAATTCCACTTTTGATGTGGATTCGGCAGCGTAATGGATGATCACCAGCCTCGCCTTTCCCGACTCGCTTCCAATACCTGGTCACTAAAGCAACTATACCGATCTCCGGTCTGTCTACCCACGCTGTGTTTAGATCTTAGACAGACGGGACCAGCAGGGATCGGGGCCGATACAAGTTGAGTCCGACGGGGGTGGCAAAACACAAATAAAATAAAAACTCACGACACCAAACAAAATTGCTGATAAAAAGGGTAACAACCTTTTATATCTTAAAGTCCGTTACATAAAAACAAAATTGTTCTCAATTCCCGACCCGCTCTGTGGACTATGGCACCAAGCTTCTATCACACAATAGGAAAATGTCGAATTACCTACTTTCTAGAATCATGTATGTATGTCGGAGTGTGGTTCAGTTCGACACTGGGGCTAATTTCTATCGATCATTCGCAGTTGATTCTTCTCTCCGACTTGAGTTGTATTTCTTCTTCTTCTTCTGTTTAGACTGGTAGATTTCTTGTTTCAACCCAGTGGAAGATTTCTTGCTTCGATTCAGTGGAATTTCTTGCTTCGATTTGGCTTGATTCAGTGGAAGATTTCTTGCTTCAATTCGGTGGAAGATTTCTTGTCTTCAACTTGGGCTGGAAGGATTTCTTGTTTCGAGGATTCTTCTGTCGTCCGAGGGTGAACTGCAACTCACGCCCAACCTAACTCCTCTTCAGCTCCAACTTCAGCTCCAACTCTTCTCAGGTTTTCAGGCAATCTTCTTCTTCATCTACTTGGGCTGGAAGTTCTTCTGTCTTCGACTTGGGCTGGAAGTCCTTCTGTCTGAGGGTTCAGGGATTTTTGCCCGCAAAAGGGGGCGAGTGAATCGGGTCTTATGTCCGCGTTCAGGATCTCCCCTGCCCGCGGTCCTGCTGCAACTCAGCCCAACTCCGGCTGCATCTCCAACTCAAACTGATTTCTGCCGACTGGGGTCCTGCTTATATTGACGCCGCAACAAACCGGGGTGGGTCGGTCGGCGTCAGGGGTTTTCTCGATAATTTCAAAAGTCGTATTAATTTTGACTTTCCATTATCGTTATTGTTTTCACCCCTACTTTCTCACAGTGCTCTTGGTGGGGCGGCGCATATCTATTTCTCTTAGTCTCTCTCATGTCAGGTGATCGCTCTCAACCAATCGTTCCCGATCGAACCTTTCTTTCTCTTCTTTTCCGCAGCCCACGTGACCGCCTCGTCCAACAGTTATTGATCGAGGTTTTCTTTCCTTCTTCTTCCGCGGTCACGTGATTGTATTCGACCAATTGTTATTGACCGAACACCCTCTCCCTTTTGTTGGCGGGTGTGGTTACCTCGTGCTGGTTTAAAAAAAAAAAAACAAAATCCGATTTCGCACCTTTTTGCACGTACGCAAAATGACAATCTTTAGCTTTCTTTCACCTGGACTTTGTCAAACAGCCCGCTGCTAATTAGTCTTGACTTTAGAAAGGATCTTTTCCGCCTTCTTGGCGCCCTCTGTGGTCCAAAAACAATTGTCCCTTTTTTTTACCTCTTTTGTTTTACCTGATAGTCGAAAATCTTAATTATCTAGGTCGAAATATCTCTACTTTCTTAACGTGGGTGTCCAATTCTTAACAGGTCAATTCCGTATATCGTTTTCACCAGTCACTTCCCCCAACCCAAAGACACTTTTCTCTGACTAAAGTAAAATTCATTTCTATTATTCTAATTAAAAGTTACCTTTCGTTATTTTGATAAGAATTCTTCTACGAAAATGTCGGTCAGCGCTCGCGACCGATATCTCCAATTCTATTCTTTCTTTCTTTTTAATTTCAGTCAGAGGTTTTGAAAAACAAAAAGTCCACCACACGCAGCGGCCTGTTTGATATCATGTCTTTGCTTTCTTTCCCCTTTTTTTTATTTTCTTTCCTTTCTTCCTTTTTCCTTTCTTTCTTTTTCTTCTTTCTTTAGGATCGTTTAGTACATTCTTAGTGAATTATTTTCAACTCAGTTATTTTCCGTTTTAAAAAAAAAAATTAACAACCTGTTTAATAAACTGAATAAGAAAAAATTAACTCATATTTCTATGAATATTTCCAATAAATGCAAGGTGCCATAATCCTCCCTAACCGATTTGTCATTTACCCGTAAATGACACCTAAACCCAATTACATCATTTAACATGCACCATGCATTTGTCTCATGCAATTCTATTCTACTTTCTAACATGCAAGGGTAATGTTCTTTCCATTTTCTTTTTTTGTTCTACATTCATTTACATGCAATGAAATGTTCTTTTCATTTTCTTTTGTTCTACATGCAATGAAATGTTCTTTTCAATGTTCTACATGCAATGAAATGTTCTTTTCATTTTCTTTTGTTCTACATGCAATGAAATGTTCTTTTCATTTTCTTTTGTTCTACATGCAATTTTCATTTTCTTTTTCTACATGCAATTTTCTACATGCAATGAAAATTTTCTTTTGTTCTACATGCAATGAAATGTTCTTTTCATTTTTCTTTTGTTCTACATGCAATGAAATGTTCTTTTCATTTTCTTTTGTTCTACATGCAATGAAATGTGTGCGTGTGTCTGTAGGTGCAGATGTGTTCTTTAGGGTTTGTTCTTCTTGGTCAATGTTTTCCTCTCTGCTGTGGGAGGTTTTTCCGCCGCACGTGGTGGTCTCACGCCAGCCTCCTCCATTGGTCTTCCAGCAATTTCTTCGCCAGTTCTGTCTGAGTGAGGAACACCGCTCGGCATCTCCCTCTCGAGTTGTTGCATGCTCACTAGACTGTCGTTCGCTAATCTTCTCCTACTCTTAATCTTCCATATTATTACACCCCCCCGATGGCTATAACTAGGAATGTACCCATTACTATTGACCAACTTATCGCGATCTGCTCATCGTCTTCCCAAGCTACACCTTCGTCTCCCAACGCACTTAACTTATCTCTTAAGTGATCCATATCGATCTTTTCTATTGGCTTCATTAATACTGGCATCTTATTTAAGGTGACATTAGAGAATCTCTTCACTATCGGCTCCCATAATTCTGTACAATTGACTAAGCCTCTACCAATCATCTCTATGAGTGAATCTTTTTCTTCATACCTTTCTTCCATCTGGTAATAGGGGGGCAAGGAGATGGACACCCCAACCGCCGAACATCCCATGGGTAGCGTCACCAGGGATAACGGTGGCCTTATTCTTAATGTCCTAGACAGGCTGATATGTTTCTGTGTGGCTACTGCCCACACCCCGTCTGAAACACTGATAGCTTGTGGTAATGCCGAGTTTGTTAATACCTCTACTTGGCAGATTCTTTTGATTCCTTCTCCCCTCCCTTCAAACAATTCTAGTATGCACAGTTTGCGGTTACCAGTTTTATAGATAGGGCTCAACGAGGTACAAGTCCCCAGGGTATCATCTCTACACCTTCTAGCTTCTTCAGCTGATAGCAACATGAATTTCGTTCTCCCCTGAATTTAATGCTATGTAGTCTGCTTCCACCTTGTACCTAGCTATCATTCCTGAAAGGTAACAAATTCTCTTGTTGTTATTCTTCACAATCACTTAGTCTCGCTCGACTCATCACTCAATCATTTCATAACTTTTCTCTTAGTTCGGCTCCTCCCTCCTCTAACTAACCTCTAGCAGACAGAATGGTCTGGTCAGGTGTGCGTGGCGCCCACTCTAAAGGTCGTACTTCATGACACCACTGGTGATCAATCAACAATGCCAATGATCTTCTTCCGTCCCTTGTGAGGTGCAGCCCGCGACTCCATCCCTCCACTCACATCTACCATAGTCAGCCAATAGGATTTTGGATGAGCCAGTGTCGTTATCTGTCGACACTAAATGCTCCTATTCTGCACAGCCCTTTTGTTCTACTGAGATTTGGGGTTCTTCTCCTCCCTGATCTCATCTTCTGAGGTGATTCCTGTTCAACCTCTAACCTTCTTTCTGTGTTTAATTCTCGTCCAGGAGGTTTTTTGTCCTCTTCTTCATCCCCTGATTCTTCTTCCTGTTTAGAGTCTTCGCCTTGAATGTCTTCGATACCTCTCGACTCTATGTCTAAACTTTTCTTGTTCTTTATCCTTTCCCTAAGCTGGGAAAGGGGTATTCGATCCTCCTCCTCCCACTCGCTGGACCCTTCGTCCTGTTCAGGGTGCCTCTTTTTAAAGCCTTCGACTGTTTGTTTGGACCTCTTCGTCTTTTTCTTCCTTTTCTTCGGACATGGGGGTGCGATGGCGATTTCACAGGGTCTTCTCTGCACTGATTCAGTCGACGACTGAACATCGCTAATCCCCGCTGAGGGTTCCAACTCCGTCACTCGGACTGCTTCGTTTATCTGGTCAAGTCGACCTATCTCCTCATCTTCTTCGGAGTCTTCCTCCGTCTCCATTCTTCCGGTTCAACCAGAGTTACCTTCCTTTTCCTTGTCTTCTTAGGCCTCGGCTCGCTCATTTCCAGGTTAGCTATTTCAGCCTTCTTCAGATCATTGGCATGAACCCTCCTCGCTCGTCCTGCCACTTGATCCCATATTACATATGATACTGGGCCCGTCTGCTCTACTATCCGGTAGTACGGTTCCCATCTCTGGTCTA
This sequence comes from Acanthosepion pharaonis, assembly GCA_903632075.3. Classification (NCBI taxonomy): domain Eukaryota; kingdom Metazoa; phylum Mollusca; class Cephalopoda; order Sepiida; family Sepiidae; genus Acanthosepion; species Acanthosepion pharaonis. The sequence goes on from CAHIKZ030004279.1 coordinate 48,459, forward strand.
GTTTTCCTTCTCTCTGGTGGATTTTATAGTAGACAGGGTCTCCAACCTTCAATTCTACCACCTTTCTTTCAGCATTCACCCTCTCATTTCTTTTCTTCTGGGCCCTCTTTATTCTTCTTCTGGCCTGTACGAATATCTTATGTTGCTGTTCCAGCAATAGTTGATGATGATCTTCTCCCATATACCTTCTTCGGGGCTTCAGTAGGTTATCTACAGGCAGGACCACGTCTCTGCCAAACAACAAAAAAAATAAGGAGAAAATCTGGAGGTTTCGTTTATCGTAAACCTCACGGCCGCCAGAGCCTGCGTCAAATACAAGTCCCAATTTCCAATGTTTTCTCTGACCAACTTGGCCAATACATCTCCCAAGGTTCTATGAAACCTTTCCACTTTAGCATTTCCCTGGGGGTGATATGGGGATGTTTTTATGTGCTCTACATTCAAACCTGTCAAAACCTCTCTCATGATGCTGTTCACATTCTCCGTGCCATTATCTGTTACCAATTGCACAGGGGCACCATACCTAGGGAAGATTTCGCTTATTATCAACCCGGCCACAGTTCTGGCCTTCTTGTCTGGTACTGCAAATGCTTCAGGCCAATTTGTTAGCCAATCGACAAAACTCACTATATAGTTGTTTCCTTGTGCAGTTTCCCCATATGGTCCTGATACATCCATACTCACTTTCTCGAAGGGGAAGTTTGGTACGTCTGTTTCCTCCAAGGGTGCCATTTCCTGCCTTCTGCTCTGCGACTGGCACACTACACAACTTCGAACATAGTTAGTGACTTCTCCGTACAGTTTGGGCCAATAGTACTTTCTTCCTATGAGATCACATGTCCTATCAATTCCCATGTGACCCAACCTCTCGTGGCACTGTTCCAATATCTCTGGTCTTAAACTTTTGGGCACATACAACTTGGGTTTGATTTCTTCATCCCTTCCTGAGAGATAATACAGCCTTTCCTCTATTATGGCATACTTGGTGGTCTCTCCTGCCTTCACCTTCTCTCTCAGAGCAGCTATTTCACTGTCTGCTTGCTCCTTTTCAATTCCTTCTGTCCAGTAGGGATCGGTTATTATCTGGGCGTCCTTCTTCGTCCGATTCTAATATAGGGCGATCTTTTAGCTTATTAGAGTTAATTACTCCTATTCTATAGGCTTTATCATCTACTCCCTGTTCTACCCTTTACAGATCTTTCTTCCAGTTGTTTCGGTATTCTTGAGAGTAAATCTGCGCACGTGTTTTCCTTTCCTGCCAAATACTCTATCTTACAGTGGTAGCCACTTAACTTAAGTGCCCACTGTTGAATTTTCTTATTATTTGTCCCTCTGCCTGCAATAGGTACTGCAGAGGCTTGTGGTCTGTCTTTATAGTGAAGACCGCACCATTTAAATAGTAGTCCAGTTTTTGGAGAGCATACATGATAGCATATGCTTCCCTCTCTATTACTGGCCACCTCTGTTGTGTCTCTGAGAGCTTATGGGAGAGGAAGTATATCGGTACTTCCTCTGGTATGCCTGGCACTGGTCCTTCCTTATCAGGACACGGCTGGGTAAGTACTGCCCCTACACACTGCTCACTGGCATCCGTGTATAATATCATGGGCTTGCTGAGGTCTGGGTACGTCAGCAGTGGAACGGTGGTCAACTGTTCCTTTAGCGAGTCAAATGCTCGTTGACAGTCCTCTGTCCACTTGAACCTAGCGTATTTCTTCGTCAGGGCCACCAGCGGTATGGCAATTCTTGAAAATGCCGGGACGAAGCGTCGGTAGTAGCCTATAGCTCCTATGAAACCTCTTACCTGCCTCACGGTCTTAGGCTCTGGCATTTCTCTTATGACCTTTACCTTATCCATGTCGGGTTTAATACCGTCTCCGTTTATGACGAAGCCTAAATACCTAGTTTCTTCCCTCAGAAACTGACACTTTGACAATTTCAATTTTAATCCGTGTTTCCTCAACCTTCCCAACACCTGTCCTAAATGAAAAAGTGTTGTTCCACTGTCTCCGAAAATATCAAGATATCGTCCAAATACGCCATGGCAAAGCTCTCATATCCTCCTAACACTATTGACATTAGCTGTTGGAAGACTCCCGGGGCATTAGCTAAACCGAATGGCATCACTCTGAACTGAAACAGTCCCAGGTGACACGCGAATGCGGCCTTCTCCTTGTCAGCCTCATCCAGGGCTACCTGCCAATACCCGGACCTCAAGTCCAACGTAGAGAAGTACTTTGCCTTCCCTAATAATGCCAAAATGTCGTCTATCAATGGCAATGGCACCGCCAACGGCTTCGATATAGAATTCAGCTTTCTAAAATCTACACAGAAACGGTGGCCGCCATCTTTCTTACCTACTATTACTATTGGGAAGCTCCAAGGAGAGATCGATCTTTCGATCATCCCAGCTTCCAACATTTCCTCTACTGCCTCTTCTACAAGGGGGTTTTTTATGTATAGGTGTTCGGTAGGGTTTTAATTTCACAGGGGTGGTCTCCGGTGTCGATTTTCATTTCGACTGTGTGGGTCTGACCTAGTTCCTTGTCTGACTGGGCCACCACATCTCGATTGTTCCTTAACAGACCCCCCACTCTGGTTCTAAATTGATCCGGTGCTAATATATCCTCATCTAAGATTCCTTTTGTTTGCTCTACTAGCTTCCTTCGTTCCTCCTCGAATCTCACCCGATTCAGAGTTCGTAGGGGAAGTGCTCTTCCTATCTTCTCCCTCTCCTAACCTTGATAGTCTTTTGGGCCTGGTTCACCATCATAATGGGCACCAACTCGGCTGCCTCCACTACCGTTTCGCACAGGGTTACCTCGTTATCTTCTAGGCCCTTTCCTTCTACAGGGACCAACTGCAGAGGTCCTCTCCGTACCTTTTTTTCTGACATTAGCCTACCCTTTTTCCCGACACTGCGGTCCTAGGAGGTAACTTTACATCTTCCTCCACCACTATGGTTATCTCTTCCTCTGGTGGGCATCCCAATGGCGTTCTCTCGCCGTTCACCACCAACACAGTAGGATTAAACTCAATCTGGGCCCTCTGGCTCCGGAGCCAATCTTCTCCCAAGATTGCCTCTCTGTACATAGGTCGGGGGTTACATAAAAATTTTGGGTGCTTTTCACCCTCCCAATCCTCACCGGGAGCCTCACCATCCCTTTTATCTCCAGGGGGGCCCCGTCTGCTTGCGTGATCTCTATGTCCGCTTCTCGTAACCTTCTCTTCCGTTTCACCCCGCCTGTATATCTCCTCTCTCATCAATGACACAGATGCTCCTGTGTCCACTAAAGCCCCCTCATCTCTCTACCACCTATCTCTGCTTTACAGGATAGTTCTCTCTCTTGCGTTAGCGAAGAGAACACCTGGGCTTTCTTCTTCCTGGGTCCCCACCTTTGGGTTAACCCAGCCATAGGCGCCGGTAATAATAATTCATCTTCATTTCTTTTATGAGGTGGAGTTCTGCGCCCCCTGCACCTGGGTGACCCCGGCCGGACCTCTCCCGGTCTCCCATGGCCGTTTCTAAGAATACAGTTTCTTTTCAGGTGTCCTGGCCTCCTGCAAAGCCAGCACCTTCTTGTCGGACAGCTTGCCGCAAAGTGGCCCATCCGACCACATGTCCAACATTTTGCTCTTTCCCTTTTTAACTGGGTTGGCCTTGTGTCTATCCTCGGGGGAACCCGTCCTCTATTCAAGCGGTTCGCCCACCCACTGGTCCAAGTTTTTATTTCTCTCCTTTTTAACGGGGCCACCCTCCCTCTTAATTCTGGGGTGGCCCGCTGGCTTTTCCCTGGTCCGGTCTCTTGGGCTCAGCCTTCCTTGTCAACACCGGTGGGGCACCCTTCTTCAGCCCGCACCACTTGGCCAGGTGTCCTTTCTTACCACACCTGGTGCATCTGTCCTGATTGAAGTCTGGGGCAATCCCCACTTCGTCGGACATTCCGCCGCCCTGTGGTCCTCGTACCCACAGGTCCAGCAGACCAGCCCATATCGACCCGGCGTGGGCTTATAAAAGCCATGCCTGGTCGACCATGCCCTTCTATTGGGGTCCTCCTCCCATATTTCTGCCCGATCCACCTCTTCCTTAACCCTCTGATTCCACACGGGGGTTCTTCCGCCTACCCCCCTTCTTCCAGCCTCCTGACTTGGTGTCTGCTTCTTCCCACACCTCTTCACCTTATCCCATACCCCTGGCTCTCTCTGGCCAGCTCTATCGCTGCCGACAGTCTGAGCGGTCCCTCTTTCAGGACGTCGTGCCGAACACGCTCATCACTCAGAGCTTCCACATACAGGTCCGCCAGTTGGGCCTGCATGACTGCGTTGTCCCTGACCACCTCGGGGAATGCTAATGACGATAGCCTTCCCGCTCGGGCCCCAATTCTCCCGGGGTCTCCTCCCGAAGCTGTGTTAGTTTTAAAAGGGCCCTCATGGCCTCTATGGCCGTACCCTCGTCGGCGAACTCTTTGGTCAGCAGTTTTTTACTTCTTCCCAGGCCAAGCGGGGATGATTTTCCAAGAGTCCCCTTACGAACTCCGACGCTTTTCCCTTTGTGGCATCGTATGCCAGGTACAGGGTTTCTTGGTCCGAGAGCTCGTAGATGGTTCGGCTCTTTTCGAGGATTGTCAGCCAGTTCCTGAACTCCTTCCCACTACCATCAAACACTGGGACCCTCGGTCCACCCAACAGCCCCCTTAAATCTACTGACAACCCCCGCCCTACTTCTTCTTCACCCCCCACTGCTCTATCCGACTCATAATCTGACATGTCTACAGAGAGCAACAATCGAGGTAGGGAAATAAACAAGGTGTCCTACCTTACAGACGATTCTGTTCCTTCTTTTCCTTTGGTCCCGGGTCGTTCTGATTTCTGCTTGAACTTTCAGCAACGGCGGTCGATCGTGGTCTTCTCAGGGTTGAAATCCCTCGGTCACCACGGCACCATATGTGACGTGGTTGTCTCAGGGTTGATCCGTTGGTCACGGCACCACTTGTGACGTGGTTGTCTCAGGGTTGATCCGTTGGTCACGGCACCACTTGTGACGGTTACACACCTGGCCCAGTGTCGGATCCTTTGGTTACGGCGCCAACGGTGACGTCGCTCCTCCTGGTCGTTCCTCCTGGGTCCAAGCGTGCCGCTCCAACCCTTTGGTCAGATGATCACCAGCCTCGCCTTTCCCGACTCGCTTCCAATACCTGGTCACTAAAGCAACTATACCGATCTCCGGTCTGTCTACCCACGCTGTGTTTAGATCTTAGACAGACGGGACCAGCAGGGATCGGGGCCGATACAAGTTGAGTCCGACGGGGTGGCAAAACACAAATAAAATAAAAACTCACGACACCAAACAAAATTGCTGATAAAAAGGGTAACAACCTTTTATATCTTAAAGTCCGTTACATAAAAACAAAATTGTTCTCAATTCCCGACCCGCTCTGTGGACTATGGCACCAAGCTTCTATCACACAATAGGAAAATGTCGAATTACCTACTTTCTAGAATCATGTATGTATGTCGGAGTGTGGTTCAGTTCGACACTGGGGCTAATTTCTATCGATCATTCGCAGTTGATTCTTCTCTCCGACTTGAGTTGTATTTCTTCTTCTTCTTCTGTTTAGACTGGTAGATTTCTTGTTTCAACCCAGTGGAAGATTTCTTGCTTCGATTCAGTGGAAGATTTCTTGCTTCGATTCAGTGGAAGATTTCTTGCTTCAATTTCAATTCGGTGGAAGATTTCTTGTCTTCAACTTGGGCTGGAAGGATTTCTTGTTTCGAGGATTCTTCTGTCGTCCGAGGGTGAACTGCAACTCACGCCCAACCTAACTCCAACTTCTTCAACTCAACTTCAGCTCCAACTCTTCTCAGGTTTTCAGGCAATCTTCTTCTTCATCTACTTGGGCTGGAAGTTCTTCTGTCTTCGACTTGGGCTGGAAGTCCTTCTGTCTGAGGGTTCTTTTTGCCCGCAAAGGGGCGAGTGAATCGGGTCTTATGTCCGCGTTCAGGATCTTCCCTGCCCGCGGTCCTTGCAACTCAGCCCAACTCCGGCTGCATCTCCAAAAAACTGATTTCTGTCGACTGGGGTCCTGCTTATATTGACGCCGCAACAAACCGGGGTGGGTCGGTCGGCGTCAGGGTTTTCTCGATAATTTCAAAAGTCGTATTAATTTTGACTTTCCATTATCGTTATTGTTTTTTTCACCCCTACTTTCTCACAGTGCTCTTGGGGGGGCGGCGCATATCTATTTCTCTTAGTCTCTCTCATGTCAGGTGATCGCTCTCAACCAATCGTTCCCGATCGAACCTTTCTTTCTCTTCTTTTCCGCAGCCCACGTGACCGCCTCGTCCAACAGTTATTGATCGAGGTTTTCTTTCCTTCTTCTTCCGCGGTCACGTGATTGTATTCGACCAATTGTTATTGACCGAACACCCTCTCCCTTTTGTTGGCGGGTGTGGTTACCTCGTGCTGGTTTTAAAAAAAAAAACAAAATCCGATTTCGCACCTTTTTGCACGTACGCAAAATGACAATCTTTAGCTTTCTTTCACCTGGACTTTGTCAAACAGCCGCTGCTAATTAGTCTTGACTTTAGAAAAGGATCTTTTCCGCCTTCTTGGCGCCCTCTGTGGTCCAAAAACAATTGCTCTTCTTTTTTTACCTCTTTGTTTTTCCTGATAGTCGAAAATCTTAATTATCTAGGTCGAAATATCTCTACTTTCTTAACGTGGGTGTCCAATTCTTAACAGGTCAATTCCGTATATCGTTTTCACCAGTCACTTCCCCAACCCAAAGACACTTTCTCTCTGACTAAAGTAAAATTCATTTCTATTTAAAAAAAAATTTTAAAGTTACCTTTCGTTATTTTGATAAGAATTTTCGACGAAAATGTCGGTCAGGCCTCTGACCGATATCTCGATATTCTATTCTTTTTTTTCTTTCTCTTTTAAGGTATTTCAGAGGCTCTGACCGACATCTGGTCCCACACCAGCGGCCTGTTTTGACCATCAATGTCTTGGGTCTTTCTTACCCCTTTTGTTATTTTCTTTCCTTTCTTCCTTTTTCTTTTTTCTTTTCTTTTTCTTTCTTTAGGATCGTTTAGTACATTCTTAGTGAATTATTTTCAACTCAGTTATTTTCCGTTTTTAAAAAAAAATTAACAACCTGTTTAATAAACTGAATAAGAAAAAATTAACTCATATTTCTATGAATATTTCCAATAAATGCAAGGTGCCATAATCCTCCCCTAACCGATTTGTCATTTACCCGTAAATGACACCTAAACCCAATTACATCATTTAACATGCACCATGCATTTGTCTCATGCAATTCTATTCTACTTTCTAACATGCAAGGGTAATGTTCTTTCCATTTTCTTTTGTTTACATGCAATTTTCTTTTTGTTCTACATGCAATGTTCTTTTCATTTTCTTTTGTTCTACATGCAATGAAATTTTTCTTCTACATGCAATGAAATGTTCTTTTCATTTTCTTTTCATTTTCTTTTGTTCTACATGCAATGAAATGTTCTTTTCATTTTTTCTTTTGTTCTACATGCAATGAATGTTCTTTTTTTCATTTTCTTTTCATTTTCTTTTGTTCATGCATGAAATGTTCTTTTCATTTTCTTCTGTTCTACATGCAAAATGTTCTTTTCATTTTCTTTTTTCTACATGCAATGAAATGTTCTTTTCATTTTCTTTTGTTCTACATGCAATGAAATGTTTCTTTTCATTTTCTTTTGTTCTACATGCAATGAAATGTGTGTGTGTGTCTGTAGGTGCAGATGTGTTCTTTAGGGTTTGTTCTTCTTGGTCAATGTTTTCCTCTCTGCTGTGGGAGGTTTTTCCGCCGCACGTGGTGGTCTCACGCCAGCCTCCTCCATTGGTCTTCCAGCAATTTCTTCGCCAGTTCTGTCTGAGTGAGGAACACCGCTCGGCATCTCCCTCTCGAGTTGTTGCATGCTCACTAGACTGTCGTTCGCTAATCTTCTCCTACTCTTAATCTTCCATATTATTACACCCCGATGGCTATAACTAGGAATGTACCCATTACTATTGACCAATTTATCGCGATCTGCTCATCGTCTTCCCAAGCTACACCTTCGTCTCCCAACGCACTTAACTTATCTCTTAAGTGATCCATATCGATCTTTTCTATTGGCTTCATTAAAATTGGCATCTTATTTAAGGTAACATTAGAGAATCTCTTCACTATCGGCTCCCATAATTCTGTACAATTGACTAAGCCTCTACCAATCATCTCTATGAGTGAATCTTTTTCTTCATACCTTTCTTCCATCTGGTAATAGGGGGGCAAGGAGATGGACACCCCAACCGCCGAACATCCCATGGGTAGCGTCACCAGGGATAACGGTGGCCTTATTCTTAATGTCCTTGTGGACTCTCCCCACATACCCTAGACAGGCTGATATGTTTCTGTGTGGCTACTGCCCACACCCCGTCTGAAACACTGATAGCTTGTGGTAATGCCGAGTTTGTTAATACCTCTACTTGGCAGATTCTTTTGATTCCTTCTCCCTTCCTTCAAACAATTCTAGTATGCACAGTTTGCGGTTACCAGTTTTATAGATAGGGCTCAACGAGGTACAAGTCCCCAGGGTATCATCTCTACACCTTCTAGCTTCTTCAGCTGATAGCAACATGAATTTCGTTCTCCCTGAATTTAATGCTATGTAGTCTGCTTCCACCTTGTACCTAGCTATCATTCCTGAAAGGTAACAAATTCTCTTGTTGTTATTCTTCACAATCACTTAGTCTCGCTCGACTCATCACTCAATCATTTCATAACTTTTTTCTCTTAGTTCGGCTCCTCCCTCCTCTAACTAACCTCTAGCAGACAGAATGGTCTGGTCAGGTGTGCGTGGCGCCCACTCTAAAGGTCGTACTTCATGACACCACTGGTGATCAATCAACAATGCCAATGATCTTCTTCCGTCCCTTGTGAGGTGCAGCCCGCGACTCCATTCCCTCCACCCACATCTACCATAGTCAGCCAATAGGATTTTGGATGAGCCAGTGTCGTTATCTGTCGACACTAAATGCTCCTATTCTGCACTAAATGCATTCTGCACAGCCCCTTTTGTTCTACTGAGATTTGGGGTTCTTCTCCTCCCTGATCTCATCTTCTGAGGTGATTCCTGTTCAACCTCTAACCTTCTTTCTGTGTTTAATTCTCGTCCAGGAGGTTTTTTGTCCTCTTCTTCATCCCCTGATTCTTCTTCCTGTTTAGAGTCTTCGCCTTGAATGTCTTCGATACCTCTCGACTCTATGTCTAAACTTTTCTTGTTCCTTATCCTTTCCTTAAGCTGGGAAAGGGGTATTCGATCCTCCTCCTCCCACTCGCTGGACCCTTCGTCCTGTTCAGGGTGCCTCTTTTTAAAGCCTTCGACTGCTTGTTTGGACCTCTTCGTCTTTTTCTTCCTTTTCTTCGGACATGGGGTGCGATGGCGATTTCACAGGGTCTTCTCTGCACTGATTCAGTCGACGACTGAACATCGCTAATCCCCGCTGAGGGTTCCAACTCCGTCACTCGGACTGCTTCGTTTATCTGGTCAAGTCGACCTATCTCCTCATCTTCTTCGGAGTCTTCCTCCGTCTCCATTCTTCCGGTTCAACCAGAGTTACCTTCCTTTTCCTTGTCTTCTTAGGCCTCGGCTCGCTCATTTCCAGGTTAGCTATTTCAGCCTTCTTCAGATCATTGGCATGAACCCTCCTCGCTCGTCCTGCCACTTGATCCCATATTACATATGATACTGGGCCCGTCTGCTCTACTATCCGGTAGTACGGTTCCCATCTCTGGTCTAGTTTTCCTTCTCTCTGGTGGATTTTATAGTAGACAGGGTCTCCAACCTTCAATTCTACCACCTTTCTTTCAGCATTCACCCTTTCATTTCTTTTCTTCTGGGCCCTCTTTATTCTTCTTCTGGCCTGTACGAATATCTTATGTTGCTGTTCCAGCAATAGTTGATGATGATCTTCTCCCATATACCTTCTTCGGGGCTTCAGTAGGTTATCTACAGGCAGGACCACGTCTCTGCCAAACAACAAAAAATAAGGAGAAAATCTGGAGGTTTCGTTTATCGTAAACCTCACGGCCGCCAGAGCCTGCGTCAAATACAAGTCCCAATTTCCAATGTTTTCTCTGACCAACTTGGCCAATACATCTCCCAAGGTTCTATGAAACCTTTCCACTTTAGCATTTCCCTGGGGGTGATATGGGGATGTTTTTATGTGCTCTACATTCAAACCTGTCAAAACCTCTCTCATGATGCTGTTCACATTCTCCGTGCCATTATCTGTTACCAATTGCACAGGGGCACCATACCTAGGGAAGATTTCGCTTATTATCAACCCGGCCACAGTTCTGGCCTTCTTGTCTGGTACTGCAAATGCTTCAGGCCAATTTGTTAGCCAATCGACAAAACTCACTATATAGTTGTTTCCTTGTGCAGTTTCCCCATATGGTCCTGATACATCCATACTCACTTTCTCGAAGGGGAAGTTTGGTACGTCTGTTTCCTCCAAGGGTGCCATTTCCTGCCTTCTGCTCTGCGACTGGCACACTACACAACTTCGAACATAGTTAGTGACTTCTCCGTACAGTTTGGGCCAATAGTACTTTCTTCCTATGAGATCACATGTCCTATCAATTCCCATGTGACCCAACCTCTCGTGGCACTGTTCCAATATCTCTGGTCTTAAACTTTTGGGCACATACAACTTGGGTTTGATTTCTTCATCCCTTCCTGAGAGATAATACAGCCTTTCCTCTATTATGGCATACTTGGTGGTCTCTCCTGCCTTCACCTTCTCTCTTAGAGCAGCTATTTCACTGTCTGCTTGCTCCTTTTCAATTCCTTCTGTCCAGTAAGGATCGGTTATTATCTGGGCGTCCCCTTCTTCGTCCGATTCTAATATAGGGCGATCTTTTTAGCTTATTAGAGTTAATTACTCCTATTCTATAGGCTTTATCATCTACTCCCTGTTCTACCCTTTACAGATCTTTCTTCCAGTTGTTTCGGTATTCTTGAGAGTAAATCTGCGCACGTGTTTTCTTTTCCTGCCAAATACTCTATCTTACAGTGGTAGCCACTTAACTTAAGTGCCCACTGTTGAATTTTCTTATTATTTGTCCACTCTGCCTGCAATAGGTACTGCAGAGGCTTGTGGTCTGTCTTTATAGTGAAGACCGCACCATTTAAATAGTAGTCCAGTTTTTGGAGAGCATACATGATAGCATATGCTTCCCTCTCTATTACTGGCCACCTCTGTTGTGTCTCTGAGAGCTTATGGGAGAGGAAGTATATCGGTACTTCCTCTGGTATGCCTGGCACTGGTCCTTCCTTATCAGGACACGGCTGGGTAAGTACTGCCCCTACACACTGCTCACTGGCATCCGTGTATAATATCATGGGCTTGCTGAGGTCTGGGTACGTCAGCAGTGGAACGGTGGTCAACTGTTCCTTTAGCGAGTCAAATGCTCGTTGACAGTCCTCTGTCCACTTGAACCTAGCGTATTTCTTCGTCAGGGCCACCAGCGGTATGGCAATTCTTGAAAATGCCGGGACGAAGCGTCGGTAGTAGCCTATAGCTCCTATGAAACCTCTTACCTGCCTCACGGTCTTAGGCTCTGGCATTTCTCTTATGACCTTTACCTTATCCATGTCGGGTTTAATACCGTCTCCGTTTATGACGAAGCCTAAATACCTAGTTTCTTCCCTCAGAAACTGACACTTTGACAATTTCAATTTTAATCCGTGTTTCCTCAACCTTCCCAACACCTGTCCTAAATGAAAAAAAAGTGTTGTTCCACTGTCTCCGAAAATATCAAGATATCGTCCAAATACGCCATGGCAAAGCTCTCATATCCTCCTAACACTATTGACATTAGCTGTTGGAAGACTCCCGGGGCATTAGCTAAACCGAATGGCATCACTCTGAACTGAAACAGTCCCAGGTGACACGCGAATGCGGCCTTCTCCTTGTCAGCCTCATCCAGGGCTACCTGCCAATACCCGGACCTCAAGTCCAACGTAGAGAAGTACTTTGCCTTCCCTAATAATGCCAAAATGTCGTCTATCAATGGCAATGGCACCGCCAACGGCTTCGATATAGAATTCAGCTTTCTAAAATCTACACAGAAACGGTGGCCGCCATCTTTCTTACCTACTATTACTATTGGGAAGCTCCAAGGAGAGATCGATCTTTCGATCATCCCAGCTTCAACATTTCCTCTACTGCCTCTTCTACAAGGGGTCTTTTATGTATAGGTGTTCGGTAGGGTTTTAATTTCACAGGGGGGTGGTCTCCGGTGTCGATTTTCATTTCGACTGTGTGGGTCTGACCTAGTTCCTTGTCTGACTGGGCCACCACATCTCGATTGTTCCTTAACAGACCCCCACTCTGGTTCTAAATTGATCCGGTGCTAATATATCCTCATCTAAGATTCCTTTTGTTTGCTCTACTAGCTTCCTTCGTTCCTCCTCGAATCTCACCCGATTCAGAGTTCGTAGGGGAAGTGCTCTTCCTATCTTCTCCCCTCTCCTAACCTTTGATAGTCTTTTGGGCCTGGTTCACCATCATAATGGGCACCAACTCGGCTGCCTCCACTACCGTTTCGCACAGGGTTACCTCGTTATCTTCTAGGCCCTTTCCTTCTACAGGGACCAACTGCAGAGGTCCTCTCCGTACCTTTTTTTTTTTTTCTGACATTAGCCTACCCTTTCCCGACACTGCGGTCCTAGGAGGTAACTTTACATCTTCCTCCACCACTATGGTTATCTCTTCCTCTGGTGGGCATCCCAATGGCGTTCTCTCGCCGTTCACCACCAACACAGTAGGATTAAACTCAATCTGGGCCCTCTGGCTCCGGAGCCAATCTTCTCCCAAGATTGCCTCTGTACATAGGTCGGGGGTTACATAAAAATTTTGGGTGCTTTTCACCCTCCCAATCCTCACCGGGAGCCTCACCATCCCCCTTATCTCCAGGGGGGCCCCGTCTGCTTGCGTGATCTCTATGTCCGCTTCTCGTAACCTTCTCTTCCGTTTCACCCGCCTGTATATCTCCTCTCTCATCAATGACACAGATGCTCCTGTGTCCACTAAGGCCCTCATCTCTCTACCACCTATCTCTGCTTTACAGGATAGTTCTCTCTCTTGCGTTAGCGAAGAGAACACCTGGGCTTTCTTCTTCCTGGGTCCCCACCTTTGGGTTAACCCAGCCATAGGCGCCGGTAATAATAATTCATCTTCATTTCTTTTATGAGGTGGAGTTCTGCGCCCCCTGCACCTGGGTGACCCCGGCCGGACCTCTCTCGGTCTCTCGTGGCCGTTTCTAAGAATACAGTTTCTTCTCAGGTGTCCTGGCCTCCTGCAAAGCCAGCACCTTCTTGTCGGACAGCTTGCCGCAAAGTGGCCCGCCCGACCACATGTCCAACATTTTGCTCTTTCCCTTTTTAACTGGGTTGGCCTTGTGTCTATCCTCGGGGGAACCCGTCCCCTATTCAAGCGGTTCGCCCACCCACTGGTCCAAGCCTTTATTTCTCTCCTTTTTAACGGGGCCACCCTCCCTCTTAATTCTGGGGTGGCCCGCTGGCTTTTCCCTGGTCCGGTCTCTTGGGCTCAGCCTTCCTTGTCAACACCGGTGGGGCACCCTTCTTCAGCCCGCACCACTTGGCCAGGTGTCCTTTCTTACCACACCTGGTGCATCTGTCCTGATTGAAGTCTGGGGGCAATCCCCACTTCGTCGGACATTCCGCCGCCCTGTGGTCCTCGTACCCACAGGTCCAGCAGACCAGCCCATATCGACCCGGCGTGGGCTTATAAAAGCCATGCCTGGTCGACCATGCCCTTCTATTGGGGTCCTCCTCCCATAATTCTGCCCGATCCACCTCTTCCTTAACCCTCTGATTCCACACGGGGGTTCTTCCGCCTACCCCCTTCTTCCAGCCTCCTGACTTGGTGTCTGCTTCTTCCCACACCTCTTCACCTTATCCCATACCCCTGGCTCTCTCTGGCCAGCTCTATCGCTGCCGACAGTCTGAGCGGTCCCTCTTTCAGGACGTCGTGCCGAACACGCTCATCACTCAGAGCTTCCACATACAGGTCCGCCAGTTGGGCCTGCATGACTGCGTTGTCCCTGACCACCTCGGGGAATGCTAATGACGATAGCCTTCCCGCTCGGGCCCCCAATTCTCCCGGGGTCTCCTCCCGAAGCTGTGTTAGTTTTAAAAGGGCCCTCATGGCCTCTATGGCCGTACCCTCGTCGGCGAACTCTTTGGTCAGCAGTTTTTTTACTTCTTCCCAGGCCAAGCGGGGATGATTTTCCAAGAGTCCCCTTACGAACTCCGACGCTTTTCCCTTTGTGGCATCGTATGTCAGGTACAGGGTTTCCTGGTCCGAGAGCTCGTAGATGGTTCGGCTCTTTTCGAGGATTGTCAGCCAGTTCCTGAACTCCTTCCCACTACCATCAAACACTGGGACCCTCGGTCCACCCAACAGCCCCCTTAAATCTACTGACAACCCCCGCCCTACTTCTTCTTCACCCCCCACTGCTCTATCCGACTCATAATCTGACATGTCTACAGAGAGCAACAATCGAGGTAGGGAAATAAACAAGGTGTCCTACCTTACAGACGATTCTGTTCCTTCTTTTCCTTTGGTCCCGGGTCGTTCTGATTTCTGCTTGAACTTTCAGCAACGGCGGTCGATCGTGGTCTTCTCAGGGTTGAAATCCCTCGGTCACCACGGCACCATATGTGACGTGGTTGTCTCAGGGTTGATCCGTTGGTCACGGCACCACTCACTTGACGGGTTGTCTCAGGGTTGATCCTGGTCACGGTTGACACACCTGGCCCAGTGTCGGATCCTTTGGTTACGGCGCCAACGGTGACGTCGCTCCTCCTGGTCGTTCCTCCTGGGTCCAAGCGTGCCGCTCCAACCCTTTGGTCAGATGATCACCAGCCTCGCCTTTCCCGACTCGCTTCCAATACCTGGTCACTAAAGCAACTATACCGATCTCCGGTCTGTCTACCCACGCTGTGTTTAGATCTTAGACAGACGGGACCAGCAGGGATCGGGGCCGATACAAGTTGAGTCCGACGGGGTGGCAAAACACAAATAAAATAAAAACTCACGACACCAAACAAAATTGCTGATAAAAAGGGTAACAACCTTTTTATATCTTAAAGTCCGTTACATAAAAACAAAATTGTTCTCAATTCCCGACCCGCTCTGTGGACTATGGCACCAAGCTTCTATCACACAATAGGAAAATGTCGAATTACCTACTTTCTAGAATCATGTATGTATGTCGGAGTGTGGTTCAGTTCGACACTGGGGCTAATTTCTATCGATCATTCGCAGTTGATTCTTCTCTCCGACTTGAGTTGTATTTCTTCTTCTTCTTCTGTTTAGACTGGTAGATTTCTTTGTTTCTTTTCGATTCAGTGGAAGATTTCTTGCTTCGATTCAGTGGAAGATTTCTTGCTTCGATTCAGTGGAAGATTTCTTGCTTCAATTCGGTGGAAGATTTCTTGTCTTCAACTTGGGCTGGAAGGATTTCTTGTTTCGAGGATTCTTCTGTCGTCCGAGGGGTGAACTGCTCCAACTTCTCATCTCAACTCTAACTGGCTTGTCTTCAGCTCCAACTTCAGCTCCAACTCTTCTCAGGTTTTCAGGCAATCTTCTTCTTCATCTACTTGGGCTGGAAGTTCTTCTGTCTTCGACTTGGGCTGGAAGTCCTTCTTGTCTGAGGGTTCTTTTGTCGTCCGAGGGTGAATCGGGTCTTATGTCCGCGTTCAGGATCTTCCCTGCCCGCGGTCCTGCTGCAACTCAGCCCAACTCCGGCTGCATCTCCAGCTCAAACTGATTTCTGCCGACTGGGGTCCTGCTTATATTGACGCCGCAACAAACCGGGGTGGGTCGGTCGGCGTCAGGGGTTTTCTCGATAATTTCAAAAGTCGTATTAATTTTGACTTTCCATTATCGTTATTGTTTTCACCCCTACTTTCTCACAGTGCTCTTGGGGGGCGGCGCATATCTATTTCTCTTAGTCTCTCTCATGTCAGGTGATCGCTCTCAACCAATCGTTCCCGATCGAACCTTTCTTTCTCTTCTTTTCCGCAGCCCACGTGACCGCCTCGTCCAACAGTTATTGATCGAGGTTTTCTTTCCTTCTTCTTCCGCGGTCACGTGATTGTATTCGACCAATTGTTATTGACCGAACACCCTCTCCCTTTTGTTGGCGGGTGTGGTTACCTCGTGCTGGTTTAAAAAAAAAACAAAATCCGATTTCGCACCTTTTTGCACGTACGCAAAATGACAATCTTTAGCTTTCTTTCACCTGGACTTTGTCAAACAGCCCGCTGCTAATTAGTCTTGACTTTAGAAAAGGTTCTTTTCCGCCTTCTTGGCGCCCTCTGTGGTCCAAAAACAATTGTCTCTTTTTTTACCTCTTTGTTTTTCCTGATAGTCGAAAATCTTAATTATCTAGGTCGAAATATCTCTACTTTCTTAACGTGGGTGTCCAATTCTTAACAGGTCAATTCCGTATATCGTTTTCACCAGTCACTTCCCCAACCCAAAGACACTTTCTCTCTGACTAAAGTAAAATTCATTTCTATTATTCTAAAGAAAAAAAATTACCTTTCGTTATTTTGATAAGAATTCTTCTACGAAAATGTCGGTCAGAGGCCGCTCGCGACCGATATCTCAATTCTATTCTTTCAACAAAATTTATTCTTCCCTTTGTAAAAAAAAAAAAGGCTCTGACCGACATCAGACCCATCTCTACCATCGGCCTGTTTTGATATCATGTCTTTTCCTTTTTCCCCTCTTTTTTTTTTATCTTTCCTTTCTTTTTTTTCTTTCTTTCTTTTTTCCTTTCTTTAGGATCGTTTAGTACATTCTTAGTGAATTATTTTCAACTCAGTTATTTTCCGTTTTAAAAAAAAAAAATTAACAACCTGTTTAATCAGACACATCAATTAATTGTGACTTAAAGGTACCAAGATAAGATCAGGTGAGGAAAAAAGACCCATTCGGAGAAGTGAGTATGGAAATTGTAAATGGGTTTTACAGTATTTATAAGAAAAAATAACTCTCATTTGAATTAAAAGGATTAGATGAATGGCTACTAAAAAAAGAGTCATGAAATAGGCATTTTTTGTTTAAATAACAAAGAAAAAAAACAAAAGGCTTAGAAAGTTTTAGCATTATGGATTATGGACTGGGAGTGTGAGACACCTTTTTAAAGTTGTAACTTAGTTCAGTATCCAATTTCTTTTGAAAAACATCAGGACAATTTCACGCTCAGCTTACTACGCAGGAAAGGCTTGCATTAGTTTTGTTGGATTAGAATTTAAATTATTGTGGAAAATATTAATGTAGACGTGTTTGTATACACACACACACACACACACACATAATATATATTTATATCGGATTATGTTTGTATAAAACGAAGAAACAAGGGAATCTCCAATATAAAAATTTTAAAAATATTATATTTTCTTTCAATTTGAAACAAAAAACGCTAAAAGATTCGACTTTTATAACATTGAACATTTTTTACTGTTAAAATATTACTTTTGTTTATGATAATAATTTAGGACATTCATTTTTTAATTTGCACATTTATAAAAATAGATATTTTATTATTTAATCGAAATTGAAATTAATATATTTCATTTAAATTCTTTTTAAAAAATATTTACCTTTTTGGATAGAGATTGGTTAAAGCTTTTTTTATTTCAAATATTAACATAATGATGCATTATATCTGAAACTGAGATGGTTTAACTCACAATATTTGGTTTTCGACCGACAGGTTTTCCTTAGGCATAACTGATATTCATTAGGTTCAGTTGCTTTAGTACCGCTGAATAAAGTATTGTTCTTTCAAATGAATTGAATGGAGATCTTCGAAACATCGCATATTTCAGAAAAACGAATGAAGAATTTCTTTTTTCTTTTCCGTTTGATAACCTTTGTGGTAAATATCACTGACTGATACTAAATCACTGTTTCCATCAAGCATGGAGCAATCGGTCGTCTAACCAAATTGAAGTGCTGCGAAACTGTCTGTCTGTGGATAACAAGAGAACTATCATTTACTACATTTAAACACTCTAGATATTCGAAGGTATCATTTTTAAATGGCTATATTGAATATTCCCAATTACGTGTTTCACTTCGTCATAATCGCCCAACAAAACATCTAAACATATTTCCATGAATACAATAAAAGAAATTCAAAAGAAGCAAAAAACAAAACAAAACCTGAGAGAAATAAAACATTAAGAAATCATTTTAATAAATAGAACCAATCCAGTCACTTTCGGATTTGACGTCAACCGTGGAAATACGCAGTGGCAAAAACCGGTTTTTTTATAAAAGTGAATGGTTAAATATATTTTATGATAACAGTTGACGGATGTTTACATTTTGTAAAGGAGAGATTAATGAAGAAAAAAGTAATGAATGACGTTTTATTTTTCCATTTTTTATTTTTTTTTTTTTTTTTTTAAAAATCTACCTGAAAGAATGCCGTGCTAAAACAATGATTGTCAGAAACTGTCTTTCATTGTTTTTCTAACATGTCTGTAGTCTTATGCAGAAAATTTTTATATCAAATGTGTCCGTGTTTCTTTTTTGTGTTTCTTTTTATGAATTCATCCTTTTTAGGTTTTAAATCTATCTATAAATTAATATATCTATGTTTATAACATATTTACTCATGTCCAATTTAAAAGAAATAGAATTCTTCCTTCGATTTTGGAAAAGAAATAGTGTCATCTATTGGCTCCATTAAAAAGATGAAGAGGAAAAGTGTAATGGTAATTAAAATTCCAAATAAAAATAAATGGCATTTTTTATTCTAATAAATAAACCTATTATGATCTTATTTTGCAGTATGAAAATATTTTTTTAAAAAAATGCAGGAAGCTTATTTGATATCATAAAATGCAATAACATTCTTTCTTTTAATGTGTAAGACATTCTCTCCATTTTGATGATTTTTTTTTCCAATATTGTAAAAAAAAAAGAATCTCTATTAAAAAATTTTTTTAAAATTAAATTTTAAGAAATTGATATAAAATGAAAGAAATACTTTAAATAAAAAAAAGATGCATCGAAATAAAGGACTGAAAAAGCTAGGAAAGTTTATTACGAGAGCTCCTCTCACTTTCTGAATCTCTATTTGGTATATCTATATTTATATATCACTATAATATTATAGGAGACTATTCAATCCCCTCTCTTTGACACCCTTTACCATTTTCTTTTCCAGGCGTTTTTGAACAAGTGACGTTTGATAAGTAGTGGAAAGTCAATTCAATATTGTCCGTTTAGAATTTTAAAGAATGAAAACCAGGAATCTTTTCTGAACCTGAGTACAAAATCTTTTAAGAAGTTCTTCTCCTCTCTTTTTTTAATGTACATTCCTCTCTCTCCCACTTTTCTGTCGTTCTCTGATCTCTGTCTTTTCTTATTTGAAATCTTTCCTTTTTGATTCTTCTTTCACTCTTCTCTAAGGGCTCTTTTAACGAATTTTTTGCTCCGAAATTCTCTTTCTCGACATTGTCTCAGGAAAGTAACGTTTGAACAAAGTGAAATTGTTGAAAAGTTTTGAAAGTCGTCAATGATTTGGACTGATTATTTTCACATTAAATTTATCAATTGGGTCGAGAAATTTCCAGAAGATTTTTTTAAATAATTAAAATTTCACAGACCAAGAGTAAAAATTCAACAAATTATATAAATTGTCTGAACTGTTGTTATATGAGTCGGAAACCATTATAAAAATACAAACGACCTGACTTTTTTAGAAAACCATCAAATATATTACGTCTTGACATTAAACATGGCAGATACCACTAAGTTCAATATATGAAAGGCTTAAGGGCCAAATAAGGCAGACTGTTTCATATCGGTAAATTTTACTTTTTAATTGAATCTGGGTCGCATTTTATGTTTTTTACGAGAATGAAACGGTTAACCCCTAGAACTTCAAGAAATTAAATTATATTGGTCTGGAATCATTCTCTGGGATTCTGATACAATGGAGACAACATGATCTTTGAAACTTGACTAATGCATGGAATAATAATGCAACACAAAATGTACTTTAGAACAAAATGTATTGAAACAAGAAAGTGTACACAATATTTACATATAGTCTTTTGTATATTCCTGGGAAGACCGTTCTTGGAGAATGTGTTGACTGAGTCGCAGTCGGGCAGAGTCTCTGGATTGAATCTCTTGATTCCTATATTTCTTTGACATTAAAATACAATTGTATATGGCAAAAAAAATCCTACTATGCAAATTGGTGGATTTAAACTACATGCCCGTCTTTGTAGTCACGGTCCGCTTATCCGTTAATGTGACGCACGCTATATATCGCCTAGACGCGTTCGATTCTCCTCTACACGCAGTTCAGCGGCCATATTCGTTAGCCTCAGAAGACATTCTTTTAACCTAGCCTAACTACCAGAGGCTTGATCCTTCTTGATAAGCAAGGAGGCCAACTCTGCCTTAGCTAAAGTTATGTCCCCCACTAACACGGGATTTCACGGCCCGATCAACTTTATTTCTAAAGCCGTTTGCGCCGCTAATCTATCTAGATTAAGCCGACGACTAAAATCGGCAGCAAACGTTCGAATTTATTTTTAAATTCCCCACCAGGCATTTCCCACAACCGCTCCCGTCAATTCCCTTTGGATCGTTAGTAGCAGCTGGTCCCGGAAACCCTGATCACCAAAAAACGAACAGTTCAATTTCCAGTAACCAGCCAACCTAACCTCCCCATGCTTATCTAAGTTTACACGGACCCGGACAAGCCTATGATCCGTATAAACTATATAATGGAAACTTGGACACCCTAAGAGCCCTACATCGACTCTCTAACTAAGACTCGGTCCAGGTAGCTCGCAAGCGTCCCAGGAGCCGAGTTGCCACTATTGTTCAAGTCCATGCTACCTCCCGAGGGTGTTCATTCGGAACTTATCGATCAAACCCATCGAAAAGTCCTGAAATGGTTTCACATCCGGGTTCTTAGTACCTTTTTTTGCCCCTATACGATCTATATCGGGGTCAAGGACGGCATTCCAATCCCCGCTAAAACTACCCGACGAGACGTCGTCAAGAACGGCGCGATCTGCCGAAACAAAGCAGGCCGCTCGGAATGGTTATTGGGCGCATAAACCCAAATGAGACGAAGAACCTTATCCTTTATGGTAACATCCAGCACGCAAAACCTGCCCGCCGGATCCGCGAAGACAAGGGTACATGCAGCCTTCAAAAACCTGCTCACTAGCCAAGAGACACCCCTCGAACGACCATCAAAACATGCTGAATAAAGGGCGAACCCCTTAGACAGTATGTCCTCACGATCATGAGGAAGAAAACCGGGTCTCTTTATACAACATATATTCACCCCGAGGCGCTGAAGGTCACGAGAGAGCCTCGCCCTGCGAACTCGGACCTCAGGCCCCGGACATTCAAACTAGCTAACCAAAGTGCCATTGTGAAGCCGATTAGGGTTGCCCTTCAGGATAGAACATGGCTGGGGTGAGGACACCGACAGCTCGTCCCATGGAACCAGACATCATCTCATTTTCGACAGTATCATCCTGAAACAAGCCGCCGATGTCCGAAGGATACGTTAGTTTAAAAGCTCTATAAAGGGATGGGTGAACGAAAACGGGGACCCTCCCTTTGAGTTTTTGGTTTGTTTCATCTAAATCTTCTTCGAGAAGATAGGGCAGCTGGGGCACCATTTTTAAAGACGACTGGGCCTCCCTCTATCATGCCCCAGATCTCCCCGCGTACCTGGGCCAGTTAAATAACGGTCAAAATTCTTTTTGGCAGACGGGAAATTTTGGGATTTTTCCACATCTATCCCATTTATCTTTTGAAAGTTCCAAAGAAATTTTTATGGTCTTTAGGTTTTCTCGTCTGCCCAAAGAACCTTTCTGCCTGGTCCCGGGATACGCGGCAGACGTCTTCCCCTGGGAGATATGGTGGTTTGATCTTTTTTTTCTTTTTGTCGGTCATCCAGTTTGCGATTCAGGGCTTCTGCCCCTTTTTTGTGGTGAATGAACAGGAGTAGACATGGGTGACATTGGGTGTAGTGGAGGGAGTCCAACCAGAAGAGTCCTTACTGGTGAAGGTTTTGACGAATGAATTTTTTTTGCTGGTGAGTTCGACATAGATTTTGGTGGAGGTGGTTTAATGAATGTTTTTTTTGATGAAGAAGGGGAAGACAGGGCAGAGGATAGGGGGCCGGTGCCCCAGCGATTTTTTTCTTTTACCCCGCTTAGCCTCCAACTTTTTCTTTCAGTTTTTTTATATCTAATATTTTCTGCCAGCGGGCTCGTTCATTTTTGAGGCCATTTACCTCGCGTTTTTGCATAAGATTTTGAGGCGTCGCCCTCAGAGCTGGTAGAGGGAATGGGGCTGTAGGTGACATTGTCCCTGGGTCATGATGGGACTGAGGAACCGCTGTTTGGGTCTTCCCTTTGCCCTAACTTTATGGGCGCCATTCCCCTCATCCTTTCCTTATCCACACTTGTGGAAGGCGTTGGTTTTAGGGGGTAATGTGGTTTGGACCCAACCGAGGGATTTTTAAAAACTGGTCCGCCTCGCAGCTGGACTCATTACAGGTGCCCGGATTTTTCTTTATCGGGGGGGGGATTTTGGTCACCTGCGACCGGAACTCAGGGGCCTTCTTCCCTGGGCAGGAGGAGGAAAAGGATGACCAGTCTCTCACAGATACTAAATATTTTGGTCGCCTACCGGTCTACTATGACCGGCATTTTCCGGTATAAACACCAAAACAGTTGGGGACGGACTTGATAGGCCTCTTGTCGAGCATTATATCGAAATCCATCCCCCGTTCAAATTGTCGGAGAAATAATACTGTTTTTGCCAAACTGCATGAAAAATGCAGCCAGGAGCTCTTTTGAAATTTGAGGAGGAACCTCGAAAACAAGCCACCCTGGTCCGCCTGCACCTTCAAACACCTGTTCTTAGTATTAAATCCTTCGTAATTAGTTCTTTTTAGCCAAGCCTAGGCAATCTTCTGTGTGGGCCGCAGAATGTCCCACATGAAGAAAATTTACCCGTTATATAACTCTTTGGGGTTTTATAATGGGACAAAAGTGATTTAATCACAGTGTCTTTTGTGGAGCGACAAATCTTTCGTGTTTTCTTTTCGACCACAAAAACGGTCACCATTCATAAAAGAACATATTATCCTGGACAGTTATGACGAACCCATCTTTATTAACAAGATGGGCGTAAATTTTTCGCCTTATCCAGGAAATCCACCATGTTCAAAATACAACTAGGGGGGGACTTCTAGTAAAGGCAACTCAATCGGCAGTCTTCGCTTGTGCTTTCTTTGGAACTAAATATTTTTTTAGAAGAATCTCTTTTCTTGGAGCTACTATCATATATCCAGATTTTGGGCTATTATCAGCCCGACTTTTTTTCCGTTTTATCAGGTGGTTGCGTTGATGGCTAAATTGACAGGTCTTGGATGAACTGACCAATTGAAATAAAAACGTGGAGACTACTAAAGGGCGGAAACTAAAATTATGTTCAAACATTAAAAGGAGTGTTGGGGAAAAGAAAATTGGAAACAAAAAAAAAAAATGGTTCTGGATAACCAGTAAAAAAAAATACCTTGGGAAAATTGGGTAAAAGACAAACTTGATTAAAGAAATAAATAAATAGGTAAGACTGGAAAAATAAAAATGGCAAAAAAGGCTGCCGAAAATAAAAGAAAAACAAGAACAGAAACTCCTCTCTTTTTTTCCAAAAAAAAAAAAATTCAAAATGAAAAAGTCTGGTTTAATGGGTTTAAAAAAATAAAAAAAAAAAGTTTTCAGGCGAAACTAATAACAAAATAAATTAAAAGAAAAAACAAACTAGTCAAACCAAAAAAGAAGATAGCCTCTTAAAAGTCTATAAAAAAAGAAGAATATTCTCAGTTGTAAAAAAAGGAACAAAAAAATGAAGCTTTCTTTTTCTTTTGTATGAATCTAAACTTACTTTTTATAAAAACTGAAAAGAAATAAACAAAAATTAAAAAAGCAGTATTTCCGGTAAGACTTTGTCAAACCGGAGTGAAAAAAAAATAAAAAAATGGGCCGAATCCCAAAATCAAATAAAAAAAAACAAAAGAAATGAAAAAATTTAAAAAGAATAAAAAACTTAAACAATAATTAACAGAAAAAACTTGAAATTTTTTTAAATTTCTTCCAAAAAAATAGACAGAACTTGAGGAAATCTCGCAGATCAGCAAACCTCGCACTTTTAAAAAAATGAATAAAATTTAAAACAGATCCAAACGCGATCGGTCAAAAAAACATCTGAAACAAAGACTGACTCGGAATCTCTTGATCTCTCTTTCATTTTTTCCGTATGTAAATGTGGCGTATAATATGAAAACTCAGGAAAATGGGAATTAGAACCCCTCAGTTCAATTAGTCAACAATGTTCTCTACATGAAATGCAAAATAAGCTGTCAAAACATTACTGCTGGAAAAATGTATTTAAAAATATTCATCATACAAAAATCTTTTCACCAAGCGTAGAAAGTTAAAGGACTGCTCTGAAACGGACCGGTCAATCAAAATTACAATTTGAGAATCCATTAGGTCTATCTCTGTATTCATTCTTTTCACGTTTGGTGGATTATAGATGGGGAAATCCACATTGAAAAATTACTTGATAATAAATACAATATACAATGTTTGAAGGTTCCTCCAGCGCCACACAAAGGAATGCAAAAAAATGAAGGATTACAATTTATTCAATCAATGCCCAATAAAGGCGGACAGTCTGGGAAAAAAATGAATATTTGTCTAAAATGGGTTTCAATGGAACCTATTTAAAGAATAGCGAATTTTTTCAACTGCATACCTTTACTTTAAATCTGACGTAACAGATGACCAAGTAGTTCTATCGTTATAGATTTATTTAAGACGTAAAGACAAAGAGCTTCTCTTATTCCGACCTAAGATGTTTTTTTAAATGTAGAAAAATCAGCCATATTTTTTCCAAAAAAAATGGATATGGATCCAATTTTTTTTATTTACGATATATGGTTAATGTATTTCATCTAATTCTTTCATAATCGTTCAAAGCAAACTGATTCTTTTTTTTCAAATTTTCTATTTTAAATTAAATTGAAATTTATCTTACTGCTGGATATTACTGTCAAATGAGTTCCTATCGCAGGTACTGAAAAAATTAACTGAAACAAATGCTAGAAAAATTCATTTATGGATTCATACTAAGGGGTAAAAATTAGTTATCATCAATATTTGAAATTAAAAAGATTTAATATGATAAAAAATTAAACAACGTCTAAATTTTTATTATTATTAGTTTTTTAACATTGCTAGAAATGATTTTTTAAAAATAAATAATTAAAATATTCATTCATAATTAAGGAAGTATACAATCTATAAAACAAAACAATGAACCTTAACCCATCTTGCATCCATTTTGAAAGGCTGTAAAATGCTAATAACAACATTTTTGGTCGTAAATGAAAAATGTCGGCTGTAACCTGGAGAAAATTTATTTTTCAAAAATATAGTTGCCATGGAATTTTTAAAAGATTTTTTTTTGGGGATTTTTTGAAAAATATAAATTTAATTTTTTGTCGGTTTCTTAACCATTTGTTCAATCATTTAGAGACGAAATTAATTTTTATTTGAGAATCAATATAATTTATATTTAGACCGATATATAAAGGATCCTTTAAAAAAAAAATATACGAAAAGAGGAATAGATACCTTTTGGTCTCAGCATAAAACAAAAACCAAACAAGGTGTCAAAAGATATCATTATTTTAAAATTGGTGGACCGAAATAAAACTGAAAAATAGAAATTCCTTTATATCCTTATAAATCTTTCGCTCTCCTTGATACGAAACGGGTCCCAATTGGGACGATTGATCCATAAAGATGTCGGTCTCTTTTACCTGACATATCAGATGTGTATGCGGGACCATTCACCTAAAATTTTATCTCGATTTGGTTGAAGAAATAATTTTTAAGAACAATGGATAAAAAAATATTAATGAGTGACATTTTTGTGTATCAGTTGAGATTATAGTAAGAACGGTTTTTGAATCCTTTACGAAAAAAAGACATTGGTCTCTTTAAAACCTAAAACATTCCACTTGGTCTCTTTTATCAATCAAAACTTTCGCAACGATGATGAAGAAAAAAGATATTTTCCTTTAGGATAATACCGATTATTTGGTAATTGTTTGAGCGGAAAAAACCGATGAAAGTAATTATTTTAGCTCACAGATCTGGAACTTTATTATAAAAAACTTTCTTTAAGTCTAAATCTAATTAAAACCGATTTTTGGTTAACTTTAAAATTTCTAAAGAATACCAGGGTCTTGGTCTCATTTTCATAAGAAAAGGCCAATTTTTATTTTATTTTTTAAAAGGTATCATGGTCCGAACAAAAAAACAGATTCCTTTTTTTGGACGGAACGATCGTAAAAGGAATTCTTAAAAAGATCACCGAGAGTCTGATGAATAAAGAACGGTCACTTGGTCTCCTTTATCCAGGAGGACCGATCCGCTCGACAGGAATGGTCATTGAAAAAGCGGTCTCCTTTACATAAACGAGAGACCAGTGGTCTCCTTTAAAACTTTTTAAAAAAATTTTATACATAAGACTGATAATGGGAATTAAATCTGAAGACCCATTTATTGGTCTCTTTGGCAGTGAACGGTCACCATAAATTTGTGGCGTCACAAGAGGACCCCAATTGATCTTTTTATAGGATAAAGACCGACAGCGAGGAAGACTCCTTTATCTATTAGGGAAAATGGTTTGGATTCCTTGACTGAATAATAAAAATATTTTTGAAAATTAAATACAGAAAGAAACTATTTTCCCAAAAAATCATCCTATTTAATTTTCACAATTGGTTTGTGAAATTTTATCTGAAAAGGTAAAACAATAGAAATCCGGACCTACAAAAAAGTTTTCCAGGAATATAAACAAGATCAGCTTTTCTAAATTTTGAGTTACCAGAAAAAATTCTAAAAAGAAAATACACACACATAAAAAATATCAACCTGTGGACGTGTGAAGACATTTTATTGGACTTTTTAGATTACTTGACGTTTTCTCAATTTCTTTCACTGTCCGTAACCTTTATAATGTTTCTAATGTTTTTAGTGGACATTATCCCTTTTGAATAAATGGTTTCAAGACTATCAAGCCTAAAATATGAAATGGCATCCTCCAAGCCTCCGAAATACGGGAAGTGCACTCTTTCCCAAAAATCTGTTTATAAACTCAACTTCCATTGCTGGAAGAAAAAAAGAAAAAGTTCCCTTTTGACCGCGAGAAAAGGGACCCTATTTGAAAAAACTGTAAATTTCAGAATCGCTCGACTTAATTCAAGTCAGTCAGACACTAAATTTCGAAATAGGCATCCTGAAGTCTTTTTTTTAATTATTACCAGCCACAGTCCACAAAACGGGTTTACAATTGCCGCCTGAAAAATGTAACGAACAATTTACTAAAAGAAAACTTTTTCAGTAATTTTTGGCCACGTGAGTTTTTTTAAACTTGTTCAGTCAAAGGCGTCGAACTCTTTTTGGGATCGGCCTTTCAATTGTTTGATCCCGTACTGTCTAAGATTTAATCACAGATGGGTAGGCACCATTTGGAGATCAAATTGCTTAAACCCTATTAACCAGGCGTTGGAAGCGAGTTGGGAACGGCGACCTGGTAATCATCTAACCAAAGGGTTAGAATTTTGTTTTTTGGATTTTAAAGAACGAAGATCGAACGATATATCGACAAATCCTTGACCAGGGGGAGGCGACGTCACACACACACATATATATATATATATATATATATAACTTGAATTATTAAGTTTATCTTTTATATTAAAATTAAATTTTAAACATTTTACATTATTGTTAATTATTATTAGTAGTATAGTAGTAGTTGTTATATTTTATACATTTGCATAATATAGCGTGGTTATAAGGAACAAGTGAATGACAAAAACTATTGTTCTCAAACATCTTCGAAATTTTTTTATTGAAGAACATTATTTTTCTAATTATTAGATTCTAACCTATTGCCCAATACACACTTTCCAAATTTTGAACTGAGTATAGGTGTATCCTTAAAGTTTTATATTTAGGATTGGTTTTCCGGTTTTTTAATTTGTCTTCCAATAACCTATTTATATCATAATAAAATTATTGACTATTTTTTACGTTGAAATGATTAAAAAATGTAAAAATATATCAGGTATATATCGCAGGTATCTGCTCATTCCAGCTTATGTAAGTCAGCCGAAAATGCCAGCAAAATTGATGAAAAAAAAAATAGCATATATATATATATATATATATATATATATATATATATATATATAAATATAAATTTTGTTTCTTATATAACGAATATGTTGCATAGGCCCTTATATATATAGTTGTGTTACATGCATGTTTGTCGATTAAATATTTTATAAACTGGGTATTTTACATTCATAAAAGCTTGAAAATTTTGGCTTATTTTAGAAAATTTGTTTTAATGATACCTAAGTTTGACTCAAGGATGAATCGGAGGTTCTCGTGATCGTCTAAGTCCGGGAAATATATAAAATATGATATATATATACATATATATCTTCTTAGCTCTCAACTGTCAACTGTCAGGTTGCTTTTATGCTATTTAAGTTCAACTAGAATGTGTGTGATATATATATATATATATATATATATACAGGTGGCCTGACGATTGCATATAGCATGAAACAGACTTGTCGCCTCTAAGTGTTGATTTCTATGTTCACTTTTATATTTACACACGCTCTATCTCTGATATTGAGCACTTAATCCCATAAATATAGCACATCTTAAGACTATATTTCTTCATATATATATATATATATATATATATATATATATATATATTTTATTTTATAAACCCAGGTTGTGTGTGTGTGTGTGTGTGTGTGTGTGTGTTGCTGTGTATCTGTTCGTTTATATTGGGGATCGGATTTCCTACATTTTCAACCGATTTCAATAAACTTCACAGAACTACGTAAAGTTACCCGGCAGTGGTTCTGACTTCATAAAAAATTGAAAAAACACAATTGTTTTCCACGAAATCAAGTTGAAATCGCGGGTAAGGACATTTATGCAGATTTTTCGCAGTCTTTGGACGATGTTTTTGTTACCGAGCCAACAAGACAAAACAAATGGTCCAGTTTCTCATAGCACTAACGTTTGGCTACCTAATAAGTACCAAATTGTTTGCAAGGCTGTTAAAGCTGCTTTGGCCAGGGAACCATAAACGGGGTAGCAAGGACAGGATTTAGCCTCTGAAACACATTCACGGACACACTATGTATAGTTTGCTTGATTCAATGAAAATTACGGCACACTTGCGGCTTACCATCACCTTTTTTGTGTCTTAAATTTCAGAATTTTCAGTAAAATAACGTCAGTAGCTGCACACGGATCAATCTTTTGTAACTTCTCTTTACACACATAGCTGCGTACAATCGAATCCATGTGTTGATACCCATTGGTCGCTTTCATTAGAGCTTGACTTTGGGGCCCGCCCAATCATCGCGCAGGATTTCTCACACCTTATAGCCCTGAGTGATCGCGCGTCAGCTATTTTAGGTGCGCTTAAGGTCAACCACCTCTATGGGGTGACTTGCGCGCTTTTGCGGCTTATTGTTGTTCGCGTGCACGCACAATTTGGCTTTATTTTATCGCCTACTTCGGACACCGGTGTTGTTGATTACGTGTTCGAGCTGATTTTGTTTTATAGTTATACCTCCAAAACCATACACATTAGCCAATTTTACTAAAAACCCATTTCCTTTTGGATTTACCCTTGGATTACCTTTTTAAATTTTCACTTTTTTAGTTTCGATTTCCTCTTTAGTAACATCTGAACTCATTTTACTGGGTGTTCCCCTTTTGGTGTCTACGTTAGCAGTGCATGTCTTTTTTTCGTTTTGGATTTGTCAAAATCTCTTTTTAAGCATTATCCTCTTTGATGTTTTTACTGTTAGGATGCCACCTAAAAGGAGGAAACTTTTGGGACGCCGCAAACAGACTTCTTTGTGTCTTTTACGGATGGCCTCGAGCCCAGCTGCTCGCTTATCTACGGAAAGCTCCGCTGCGCGGACTGTAAAGTTGGCTTCAGCGGCTTCAACCATGTCTGCACGCCGCGCCAGGCTTTCAGCTGAAGAACGTTCACTTCAGAATTCACAGGACGCATTACGCGTGGCTAGATTGAGGGCTTCACAGTCCCCTGCACAGAAAACTCTACGTCGGTTGCGGGGTGTCACCGCCAAAGCTTGCTCCGAGAGTTTAGAGAGCCTCGAATAAACAACTTCACGTTGCTTTAGGGATACTAGGGCTACAGTCACATCTGGAGCTTCAGAACAACACCAAGAAACATCTGATCGTCGCTTTAGAAATCCACCGCCTTCCAGAGCCTTAGAAATCCCTGCACAGACCATTTTTCGTCTCGTTAGAAATTCCCGTTCCACTGCCCCGCCGACCAGAAAGCTCTGCAATACACCACTGTTCGTCCTGTTAGAGCCTGATAGAACCTCAGAAAGCCCTGCACACACCACTGTTCGTCTCGTTAAAAATGCCCCCTCTACTGCGTCTGATAGAGCCCTAGAAAGCCCTGCACAAAACACTGTTCATCGCGTTAGAAATGCCCGCTATACTGCGTCTGCCAGGGCTGAAGAAAACTCTGAAGTACGCCGTCATCGGCTCGAAAACATTAGCCAACTTTTGAGCCTTGATTGGCGTATTCGCCGTTCGCGACATTTTGGTCAAAATGCCGCATGCATGCAATTATGACTGAATTGTCAACCATTCCGCTAGGAGAGACGTACAAATAGGGGCCATGGATAGTTTGCACTTTTGCAAAGCAAAAAAGTGGGGCTGGTGAACAACCTGGGCTTTGCGTTTGGGGCAAAATCAAAGACCCATTTTAGACGAACCTCCTCAGACGCTTAGGGACCTCATTCTGGGTACAACTTAGAGTCAACGCATTTTCTTGAAGCAATACGGAAG
>CAHIKZ030004280.1:0-35142 GCA_903632075.3 Acanthosepion pharaonis
ATTGTATTCATATTTCGGTTAAACAAGTTGTTACGGTTTTTGGGTATATACTATACATAACTAGTGAGCGAGTCAAAATGACTTATTTCCCTTTATAGTCTACCAATAGAAGGTTGACCAATCAGAAGCCGCTGAACATTGTATCCGTCGTGTATAAAGGCGGCCATCTTTGTTTTCTCACCAGAAGGGCCAGAAGAAACTTGTCCGGCGAACATGACAGACGGAAGAACTACGCTCTGCTACCTTGCTGCGATATCCACTGCGAACCTGCACTACGCTTTCCTACTGTCTCCGAAATATTCACTGCCAACCTCTCGATTCTATACTCGAGAACGACCGTCATGAAAATGTCTAACACAAGTCAACCATTTTTATGAAAAAAAATGGCCGTAATGACTAATTTCCATAAATTCTTATGCATATTAATGACTTAGGCATATGAAATAAATCTATATTCATCTCAAAACTTAATATAACTTATTAGATGGAATCTACTTATCATTAGATTCAATCATAATTTTTAGACTAAATTTTCACACAATGCCCGAGAGACATTCAAGGTTTCTGTTAAAATGGTTATGGTAAACGAGGAGTATGACATGAATGGAAGGGCAAAAGCGGTAAGCAGTGAAGATTATGAGGATAAGGAAAACAGATTAAGATTAACTCTTGACTTGAAGAGGTCAAGATTAGATTGTTCTTAGAAGAAACCGCGTGGCACAATGAGGCATTTTTGCATTTGAAACACGGATGAAATGATGATGATTCGAGTCCATCTGTAGAAGTGCCCCGGTATGTTCTAGGTGTGACGGTTTGAACTCAAGGTAGGGGAACTAAAGAATGGAGGTCGTCCGAACTTTTAGTCATTGAAGCTACGATAGAATAGCGAACGGCTTGTAAATTTGCGTCTGTAGGGAAAGAGGCTTCCGAGAGTGGGAAATAAGTCTTCTCCCACAGGACGACGTCAAAAATTTTGAACTCCTATCAAGGCTGGAAATCTAGGACTGAGCAGCACCAACCAAGGTATGTCAGCAGTATACCGTATTTGATCTAATCTGACTTTAGTAAAGATGAATAATGGCAGAAGGGACCAGATAGATCCCCGAGCGATAGAATGATCTAAACATTTTTCCAGCATCTTTTGAAATTGGTTCTATATATGTGTTGAAACTTAACTAATGCATGGAATAATAATACAACAAAAATGTACTTAGATCAAAATGTATTGAAACAAGAAAGTGTACACAATATTTACATATAGTCTTTGGTATATTCTTGGGCAGACCGTTCCTGGAGAATGTGTTGACTTAGTCGCAGTTGGGCAGAGTCTCTGGAATGAATCTCTTGATTCCTTTATGTCTGTCTTCCCGGTACCAACCATATTTATATGGTCGGTACTCCACTATGCAAATTAGGTGGATCCTACCACAACAATATGATTTCCGCTTGAGGCCTTGGTGAAGAAGTTGATACCCAATAAGCGTTCAAACCATAGGGCCTCGTTGAGAGTGTTATCCTTCATCGTGACTGGAGAAAACTCAGTGTCTGATCGACGATGATGAAAAAAATTTTAGGTTGGCTTTGAAGACATTGAAAATTGCAAGCTAATTATTCCCCTTTGAGCTGTTAAACGTAGATCAGCTGCAAAGCCCCGATCATTGACAGACTGAAACAATAAATTATGCGGATAAATAGCCGTTATTTATACGCAACAACTATGTACTCTTTTTGTGATAAATACTGGAATCTGGAATAGTTATGCTGGTAAGAATATTTCACCTCATAAAATAAGAGCGCTTGTTTAAATAAACGTTCTCTATGATTTTCTCCGGGCCATGTTTATTTACATGGGAAAACAATGTGGCCCAGAGAAAATTATTTGAAAAAAACAATCGTACCATACCAAATAAACACCGTGATGATGGGGAAAACAGAAAGAAATAATTTAACCGTGTCGACACATTTTTATAATTTGTAACAAGATCTTATCATTTTACAGTTGAATTAGTTATATGTAATTCTAAGTTTTATGCTAACAGTTCCTTTTCTCGTACTTCTCGCTTGTGATACTCTCTTCCGAATTCTTGCTTTCCAGTTAAGTTTGATCGTCAAAAATTTAAACGCAATGTCAATGGTCATCATCTGTCTTCCTATATTCTGTTCTTTTTAAGGTTCTTGCTATTTAATAATGTTTTCTTTACTCTGCGTCTTAGTGGTTTTGTTACCTTGCTTGGGGTGAAATGAATAAAAATACAAAAAAAAAAAAAATCAAAAGTAAAACAAAACAAGGGTACCGTGAATATTTAGTCCTAAATGGTTAGAAAGAGTCACGGTGTTAGATGACATCCTATAATTGTGCTCGGGAAACTGCGCGATGAACTTCGATTTTCTGTAATTATTTTTTTTTAATGTTCCGCGCGGCCTCAAAGCAATATGCATAAATTTTCGAGAAACTTCGGCTCATATTTTAGAAATCATTGCGAAAGCCTAATGCTGGGGTCCGCTGAAGAGAAATGCTGGGGTCAGCTGTATAGAAAATGCTGTGGTCCGCTGTAGAGAAATGCTGGTGTTGGCTGTATAAAAAAATCTGGGGTCCGCTGTAGAGAAATACTGGGGTCGGCTGTATAGAAAATGCTGGGGTCCGCAGTAGAGAAATGCTGGGGTCGGCTGTACAAAAAAAATCTGGGGTCCGCTGAGAGAGAAATACGGGGTCGGCTGTATAGAAAATGCTGGGGTCCGCAGTAGAGAAATGCTGGGGTCGGCTGTATAGAAAATACTGGGGTCCTTGTAGAGAAAATGCTGGGGTCATCTGTAGAAAAATTCTGGGGCAGCTGTAGAGAACATGCTGTGGTTTGTTGTAAAAGAAAATGCTGGGGTCAGCTGTAGAAAATGCAAAAGCCTACTAAAAAGAAAATGGTGGAGTCTGCTGTAGAGAAAATGCTGGGGTCATCTGTAGAGAAAAATGCTGGGGTCAGCTGTAGACAACATGCTGAGGTCTGCTGTAGAGAAAATGTTGAGGCCTGCTGAAAAAAGAAAGTTTGGGGTCTACTGGGAGAAAATGCTGCACTCGGCATTGTAGAGAACATGGTGTAGGGAAAATGCTGATATCAAACTCTAAAGACAACAATGAGTTGAAAGATTATACTCAATAGTGTAAAATGTTTCAATGAGGACATAGGTATAGATCTTGACTTAGATAAATGTGCAAAATTAACATTAAAAGAAAAGGAGAATTATAGACACACACACAAAATACATCGAGATTTTGTCACAAAGATTAGGGAACTGGAACAAGTACAAGCCTATAAATATCTAGGAGTTAGTGAAGGAGATAGAATACAGCCTACACAAATGAATTAAAAAAGTAAAAAAAGAGGACTACCGGAGTGTGCGTCTGATGTTGAATATGGAGTTGAATTCACAAAACAGAATATCAGTTATAAACACTGGTTTCCCCTGTGGGGCAATACAGTTTCAATATCCTTAATTGGACCATAGCAGAAATTAAGCGAATGGATGCCTAAACGAGAAAGCTTCCTTGCTATCGAATGCATCATCCTAAGACTGATGTTAATCGTCTATATGTATCCAGATCTGAAGGAGGCAGAGGATTAGTTCAACTAGAACTCTTTTTATAAAACCACAACAATCGGTCTTCAAAGATACGTAGAAACTACAGATGCTGATCTGTGTCAAAAAACATGAAAGAAATAAAAAATTTATTCAGTAATTCTAAAGGGAATTTCAAGTGAATGAAGAAGAGCAAATAAACCATAATACACCTACAGCAGTGGCAAAGAACCTAAAAAAGAATGCAAAAAACAAATGCAGAAACAATATCAAGATAAGCCTTGTCATGGTTTGCCCGTACCAATCAAAATGATGAAGACAAACTCCGTACGTTTCAGTGGTTGCGTAGTGTAGGGTTAAATGCTGAAATCGAAGGCTTTGTTCTTGCTGCACAGGACCAACGCTTGCTAACTAGAAATTACCAAACACACATACTGAAAAATTGTGTTAATCGGAAATACAGATTATGTGATAAATATCCAGAAACAAATTACCATCTTGTAGCAGGTTGCGCAGTGTTAGCACCCACTGAATATAAAACACGGGATGATAGATTGGGCCAATATTTGCGCTGGAAAATAGGCAACTTTTACGGAAGGAAATTAAAAAACTGCTATGTACATCACGCATGTACATTTACAGAGATAAAACCGGAAACAGTTTTATGAGACTTTACAATACACACAAACAGAACAATCAAATCTAATCGCCAGAGACATCGTGATCAAAACCCACAAGAACAGAATCTGCTTTTCTAATCGACATGATAATCCCTGCAGATTTTAATGTATCTTTGAAGATCTTCATAAAATATCAAAATAAAAGGATCTTGAAGTGGAAATTAAAAAAAAAAATGTGTCACATGAGAATATCAATAATTCCAGATGTATTTGGGGGTCATCAGATTGCTTGAAAAAAGAGTTCCAAAGGGATTCCTTGTAGCTCATGCCTGAAAGAAAATAAAAAAAGTGTACTCACAAATACAGCTCGTAGATTACGAAGAGCTTTATCTATGTAAAATGCGTGTGAACTTAGATTTTTTTTTTTTTTTTTTTTAAAAAATGATCAGTGGAAAATGTAAAACCATTTCTGACCTTAGATCTCTGATTGAGGTCCAGTAAAATGAATATACAATAGAAATCAAAGGAAATATTAATAATAATAACAATGAAAATAAGAAAATACTACTACTACTACTAATAATAATAATAATAAAAATAATAATGAAAGTAAGAAAGAAAAAAGGAAAGGATAATAATAATAATAATAATAATAATAATAATAATAATAATAATAAAAACAATGAAAAAAAAAAAGATGAAAATAATAATTGAAAATAATAATAATAATAATAATGATGATGATGAAAAGTAAAAAAAAATAATGCTATTAATAGTAAGAAAATAATGAAAAGAATAAACAAATAATAAGATAAAAAAATTATTAATAATAATAATGATAGTAATAATAATGATGATAATGAAAATATAATAATAGTAATGAAAAGTAAAAGAAAATAATGCTATTAATAGTAAGAAAATAATGAAAAGAATAAACAAATAATAATAAATAATAATAATAATAGTAATAGTAATAATAACAATGATAATAATACTGAAAAAAAAAAGTAAATAATAATGCGAAAAAACAAATAATAATAATAAACAGTCTGCGGAGAATGGTAATCGCCTCTGTCCTACATGTTATAAAAAATCTGTGCATACAAGTTACTTTAGTCCCGTGACCTTGTAATAATTTTTAAAATAAATAAAATTTATTTTTGCTTGTTTTCCTTTATTATTATTTTTATCTAAATTAATTGCAACAATTCACACATCTGCACGTCAACATTTCGTGTTTTATATTAATAACTTTTCAAAAAAAGTGTCGATTTAAAATAAACTGATTATAGTCAAGACTTACCGGATGTTAACATATCACAAGGAAGGTTGGAAAATACATCCGCTGAAAGCCTTCTAGTAAAAAAATAACAAAGATAAGAATATTAATGTCAATAATTCATAAAAATCTTTATATCTTTATAGCGTCGAAGAATGATAATTTGTAAGCAAAGTCTCTTTTAGGACATAGGCACAGGTTTGGGCCCAGATTCTTCATTTTTTTTATCTGTGAGTTGCCATGACTACTTGGGAAAGATAAAATAAGTTTTTTTCATGTTGCCTTCTCCTAGATTTTGAATTTAGAGCTGTTCGTCTCCTAGACTGGCAGCTAAGCAAGGCTAGAGAATTCAGTTTAGTGTACTATTTAATATATAATTGGGGTGGGCAGGGATGGATTCATGCTTTTCTCGAATGTATCTGTACGAAGTGAACGTTACAGACCCGGCTGGAATAAATCATTTATATTGAAGCATTTAAAGTGAATTCACTCCCCTGCACGCGTGAGTTGACGTCAGGCCGAGTTAATCTTGGTAGATATCTTCACAATCATCTAAGCATGTTACACAATTAAAGAAAAGACTACTTTGTGGTTGAAATAGATTTTGTACTCTATCTCCCAGGACCAGTGTCGGTCTTCGAACGCTTATTCGACATTAAACTTCCAATGAAAGTTTAAGCTATATAATCTTACACTTTTACAAGAGTAAGAACCACTTAACAAATACGTATACCTAGAGCAATGATGGCACTACTTTTGGAAATACATACGCTGACGTCACTTACAGTTTTTTAAAGCAGTTTGTGAAGTCATCCTTCAGGATCATCATCAGCTGTCTCGTCACGCTCTCTTTAATCTCGTCCATAGTCTAAAATCTTTCGGCAGCGAATTGTAGATTAAAAAAAAAAAGACTGTTAAGACAGTAGAAATTGAAAATTTTGCCAAAATACTCAGCAATTGATGTGAAGAAACTGGGGAGGCTCATTTTTTTTGATAAATAAAATGCTCACCGATACACACGCGAATTCGGTAATATTTCATAGACGACTAACAAATAACTTCCATGGCAGTGTCTTTTCATAAATCCGGTATACATTGTTATAAGACTAACTTTCAAGTTACCGGTTTACATAAAATTCAAAATGACCGGATATTTTTTGAATACATCTTATGCCGTATTTTCCGGTTTACAAGACGCTGCGGCTTGGAAGACGCACCCTATATTGGAAAGAAATTTCTAAGAAAAAAAAAAAAGTTATTCTCATACAACAAAACATCCAGCATGCATCCTTCACTCACTGGAATTTATTCATATGGCAATGGCATACTAGTCAAGAACAGAAAGGCTCCCACCGCTGCTAGTAAACAGACCATGTTTAGGTTTGTGGCTCGGCTCCAGGAAAGTTTATAGTCTTAGAATTACTTATAGCAGCTAAGTAGTGAGGTTACATCATATAAAAGGCTGAATTAGATAGATAACTAACATTATAGTGTAATGACTCAACATACAAATTCACATCCCAATCAGTCAAGCCAATTAAGTGACTGTCCAAGATTAATTGAGCAAGGGCGTTGCCTTGGAATTTTTAATCGTATTTTTAGGGGTATTTTTTAGGCGGAAAAAGTGCGTCATATAAGCCTGAAAATACGGCATATATTTAACTCCAAAGGTTCGCTAAAAAATGATCATAGATGATGAAATAATAGCCTAAAATTAATAAAAGTTTTATCGTTAAATTATTATAATATTATTATCAAGAGGAAGGGTCAAAGGATTTATTGATTATTAATGACATTTTAGTCCATTTTAGAACATTCAAAATTTTATAAAAAAACTTTTTTTTCTTGCGTCAGTGGTTGACCATAAATTAGTAATATGAAATTTTAATTTTTTTTTTTTGTGATGAAAACATTGATTTGGAAATTCTTGCAAAAATCAGATAATTGACGAATTTTAATGAAACTTTCAGGACTCATTCACAAATAAACGAAATTATTTTTAAAAGTTTTTTTAGAAAATTTTCTTAAAATAATATTTACATCTACTATACCTCAAACTTATTTAATTTTATGAAATTTAGAAAAATTATTTTTTGTACGGCTTAATGCTTTTTATCAGTTATAAGTAGAAGTCTTTGGAGAATTTAAGTATCAGTTTCTTTTGTAAAACACAGCCCCAACTCATCGAAAATATGCTCTGAATCTTAAAATAAAAATGCAATAAAACTAAGACACTATTTAATTAGAAAAGCTTTTAATTGCTTTTTATGAATAAGATATATTTGAAACCCTTTTGTTTTTTAAAAAAATCATTAAATAATGAATTTTTACAAGACCTGTTTCAATTTTTAAAATTTTAATTTGAATAATTTATAAATTTTAAAACTTTTTAAAATTCTGTATTAATTTGTAGTGGTTAGGTAACATTGTCCTTAAGTAAAAATTATATTTTATAGTCATAAATGGAATAGCTAACGGCAATTCAGTATTTCCATAAAGATATTTTGATTTTTTTGTGCGTGTATAAACGTGCTGATTTTTGTAAATACGGACGTCTATACATGACATTATCAGAAAATAACAGCAGTAACTATAGTAAATTTAAATTACCTAAAATTCAATAAATCATTTTTTAAGATTACTGGGTAGTTAAAGAATTATATAAAAATGGCGTTCATGTTATATTTGTCTAATCATTTTTACAGATATGTCCCCCTGTAGAAAAAAAATACTGTATATTTCTGCGGATAAGACGACCTTTAAATTCAAAAATCATCATAAGAATTGGGGGTCAGATTATGCTGCAATTCTAAAAATGAAACCTTAAAATCTGAGCGATATTTGTCGGTAGGCTAATTTATTATAACATACAGGAAAAGATTCACATTATCAAATAAACTGATATAAAAAAAGTAATAAAACCATTTCTATCTTATATATTACTGGCATAACTACATAATAAATTGCCTATTCGAAGAATAATTTCATAACAATGAAATGAACTTGTGTCCATGCAAGCTAAGCTGAGAAAATGTCAACATCGAGTTATGAATGCGTTCTCAGTAACCTTTTTTTATCTTTCGCTGCACTTTCAATAAAAGTGAAGTGTACTATTATCGTACATTATCGTAATGTTATTACATGTATTTTGTGATTGTCTATAAAGTATAAGTAAATGCCAATATTACATCAGGCTGTTTGTAAGTGTTTATATATAAGAAAAGAAGAGGAAAAGTACAAGAAGAATCAGTATTCGCAACAGATCACGTGATGAAACGTAAACAAAACAATCGTTTCCATTTTAGATGACGCGTGTAAAAAAAACATGGTATAGAATCGTTGTTGTTATTTCGTTTATTTTGAATTTCTAAGGATACAATAAGTAACAACATTTCCAATAACATCATCATTGTATAATCAATAAGCAGTCATCTTATACTACAGGTATAAGATAAATTAATGAAAATTTGCCATATTTTTTTTACCTCGTCTTATCTAAAGGTCGCCTTACACGCAACAATATACAGCAGGTAAATTTCCCAAACATCAGGCTGTCAATAGAGCTGTCAGCAGTTCTTAAAATCACCCACGTCCCTGTTAAAATGCTTTTCTGCCTTATCTTAAACTAAACTAATATTTCTTTCAAATAAGATTAAACTTTAAATCTTCCTCAAATAAAGTTCAAGATAACTATAATTTATTTTGAAAGATGTTTTAATAAATACAATTACATTGCGTCGAGAGAATCCTAAATATGGCTAAAATTAGCGATTTTAGAAATGAAAAAATCGTAATCAATTTCAAAATTAAAAAAAAAAATACAGCAAAGTACATTGCTGATTGTTAATAAGAAATTTAATCTATTCAGTATTTACATTAGTCGGACTATTGTCCTCATCTTTGTCGCCATATTTGTCACAACGTTTCGGCCGTTGTACGCTCCGGCCTTCTTCAGGTGGTTGGAATTTCGAACTGAACCCTTTATTTCGATCGCTGGGGTAGACTGTTCTAATTCCACGTGCCATGTTTGATGGATGTCAGTTATCAGTTATCTCCTGCTAATTTTCCCTCTGAAAGTTCTCCACTGCCTTAACCAGGAATTGAACTCACCTTCTTTGGGTCTGTCACTGGATCTAACCAACGCCTTTATCCACTGTGCCATGTGTCCTTGAGGACATCTGGGTATGAACTTCTGAGTATTATAAACCTAATGTTTTCAGCATCATTTTTACCAGTGCTCATATTGAGCAGGAGATAACTGATAACTGACATCCATCAAACATGGCACGTGGAATTAGAACAGTCTACCCCAGCGATCGAAATAAAGGGTTCAGTTCGAAATTCCAACCACCTGAAGAAGGCCGGAGCGTACAACGGCCGAAACGTTGTGACAAATATGGCGACAAAGATGAGGACAATAGTCCGACTAATGTAAATACTGTACATAATACCTCATCTCAGAAATATAGACAAACTTTAATCTATTCGTTTGAAATTAAAACTAAAATAATCGAAAGATTTTTCATTTTTTAAAGAATTCATATAAGTATTAGGTATTTGGTATTAGGTATTGGCGGACCCTACTTACATATAAACGTTGTTTTCACATATGTTTTTTTTTTACTAAAGATCACCGTTGAAAATACAGAATAACGCTCCAATCCGTGTTGTATTTATTGTATAACTATTTATTTATGATTGATTTTACTTATGAAAAGTATAAATGTAAAAAAAAAAATGACGGAAATTTAAAGCCAATCTCAACTGGTTTTTTAATTTGTTTT
Source organism: Acanthosepion pharaonis (assembly GCA_903632075.3). Taxonomy (NCBI): domain Eukaryota; kingdom Metazoa; phylum Mollusca; class Cephalopoda; order Sepiida; family Sepiidae; genus Acanthosepion; species Acanthosepion pharaonis. The sequence continues at coordinate 10,254 of CAHIKZ030004280.1, forward strand.
TTGAATCTTTAAATATATAATATGAACTCTGAATATTTACTTTATTAAATTAATTCCTAGAGAAATCAAATCGACAGAAAATTTAATTTTAAGATGCGGAAAATTATGATTGAATCAGAAAATAAAACTAGATTTTTTTTCTCCAAATATTTTTTATTTTTAATTTTTATATAAATTATTCTGTAGACTTATTGGTTGGAATAAAATCGTTGGTAATTAAAAAATACTTTCATTTATTTAATTACTAAATATTTTTAATATTTTAAATGGCCTATTCAGGACAATTCTATTTTTTTTTTCTTTTCAATAATTTTGTTTTTAATAAGACTTGTCGTTAATGAATTTCTCGTGATTGTATTTCTTAAACAGTTTGTCAATCTAATTAACAGTTGTAAAATAAGTCGAGGTAGATTCTATTTTCTTTTGCTTTTGCTAAGGTAGTAAAGGAAATTTTTTAAGAAAAGACTATCAATGTAAGACGACAGAAGAAGGAAACAAATTGAAATAGCGGAAGTAGTTGGGGATTAAAAAATTTTAAGTAAAGTATTAAGAAACAGGAAAATTTCGTTTGAAAAAAGAAAAAGTTGAAGAGTAATATAATGTCAATCCTTCCCTATGGAAGCGGATACGGGACAGTTTTCTCACTGATAAAGAGGAATTTGAAGCGATGGAAACTATGGAGATTAAAATCAACGAGGATGTTTTAATGAAAATAAAACAAAAAGGACAATTGTAATCTGAATCACAAAAGAGGCCGTTGAAATTTCTGGGACGAATAATGAGGAAAGCGGGTTAGGAGAATATGACACACACAGAACATAATGGAAAAAAAAGCGACAAAGGGAAACATCAGTAACTAACCAAACGTGATCCAATAAATGGATCGCAGAACATAAACCAGGAAGGATATTAAAGGAGCAATCAAACTTAGATTTACAAAGGATAAGAGTTATGATCGCTCATATCCTGAAGGGAAACAAACAAAAAAAGAAGAAACTCTTTTTCTATATTCATCGAAGTAAATTTTTGGTATTCTGGAGATCCAGAAAACTGATATCTGTATCATCCGTCAATGGAATTTCTAATTCTGCGATCAAGTTATGAAAGGCGATCATATTTCTTTCTCTGACTGACAAGGCGGATTTTTTCCCGCAATCACGTTGCCATTTCTTTCTGCGGTAGAGTAGTTGCTATCAAGGCTATAGAACCCAGTCTGTCCTGTTGTTTACCCATAGCTGGAAGGGAAAAGAAGAGAATGTATACCTTTCAAAGGTTATTAGGACTAAAGTGAATGTAATGAATTTGACTGGGATTCGAACTCGGGCGAAATGCTATCCATTACTCCACCGTGCCTCCTCCGTGGAAGAAATTAGGATTGGCGGTTCCGGTTCCTTGTAATGTCTACTTCAACTCTATACTTCTAAAATCTCAACGAAACATTTTATTTATCAATTAATTACTTTTCTTTTCTCAATAGGAGTAGATAGGTTTATATGTTGTCCGATTCAATCCTCCCCAGGATTAGAAGTTTTTCTCTTGTTTCCTGTTTAGGATTGAGTTTCTGTTTGTAATCCTTTACATCTAGCGGATCTTGGGCCTAAGACAGAGTGAATACCATTCTAAAATAAACAGCGCTTTCTATTTGAGGAACACTGTAAAAATCCTTAGTGAACGAAATAAGATGCTATGTCGGCTCCATAGTTGAAACAGAGAATACTTGAAGGCATGTTGAAATTTTGCTTATCAGCAGAAAAAGAAATTATAAGGAATAAAATTATTCTCATTTTAGGGCTTCTGAATCGAAAGCTGGCGCCATATGTCTTACCTCCAGTGAATACTATTAGAAAATTATTAATCAAAATTTGTTCCTTGAGTATTTTTTATCTTAATTAACATGAGAAATCGCCGGGTGGAATGGGTTAAAAAAACATCAGTGACTTGAAAAATTTCTTCAGAAAAACAATTTCCCTTCGGTAGAAAACAAAGGAAGGTGCTTGTTTTCGAAAACGAGATGGTATTCTTGGATAGAGAGGTATTGAAATGCCTACGAAAACTTTCTTGCAAACGTACGTACCAAATTTGGAGCCTGTTTGGCGCGAAAATGGATTTTTTGGATTGAGTGCGAACATAAGCGTTTACACAAGTGCAGTTTTAAAAAAGAGAGAAAGGAGGTAGATAGAGAGAGAAAGAGATTGAAGGGAAAGAGGGTGGAGAGAGAGAGGTAGATGAGAAGAAAATCTTGAAATTGAGAGAAAGGGTGGAGAGAGGGAGGTAGAAAGAGAGAGAGAGAGGAAATCTACATTGCCTTCTGGCATCGGCTGTCACTTTGAAAATGCTGCCTGTTAAAAGTTAGATGACGTGAATAAACCAACGTGGAATAGGAAGCCAAGAGTTGAGAGAATGAAAATACAGTGAGTAGTTTGCAGACAGTCTGAGGGGGGGCAAAGGGTAATAACCTCAGTCGCCATGTCAGACAAGCGGACTTTTTGTATCCTACAACTGCACTTAATGTCCTCTTCCAGACACCGGCATCATATTTGCGTTCAGTTTTTTTTTTTTTAATTCTTACTACATGGCGTCTTCGGATGCATGTTAAACAAATATAGAAATGCCCAAATTTGTTAACTACCGTCTTTTCCAATTTTCTCGATTTTTCCAAAATCGCCGTGTCATTATTTTATCTATTCTGGTCACAATTACAAGAAAATAGGAAGACAGTACAATATTTAAAAATGGGGCCTTCTGGGATTACTTCTTTTTTGTACGAACTTATTGGATTAAGTTTAAGCTCTCAAGACAACATTCTACTCTTTAATTTTCATTCAATTCTATTATGATTCCACTCAGTGACTTTCTCTGCGTACAAATTCAAGTCATAAGAAACAAAGTTCCTCTCAGCCATTCTAATGATATCCCTTCTAATTCTTTTTAATATATATTATTTATTTTTTTTATCACCGCCATTTAAGGTTGACTCTCTGTCTTTTATATAAATACTTTCATGATCCTTAATTGTTCGGATGAACTCTTTGCTATGGCACCTAGACTTTATGAAGTTAAGCGCAGTACTAGACTGGCGCTGAGATCTCATCAATTTACAGTTGAGCTGGCTAGATGTAGCCATAAGTTCTAGGCTAACAGTTGATTTTTTCTCGCACTTCTCGAAAATTAAAGTTTTTTTTTCCGGCTCCATGCTTCCCAGCCAAATTCAATCTGAAAAAATTAAAGACAATGTTAATCGCTCTCAGTAATTCTCCTGATTACTATTTTTCTTTCTGCTCATTAGTAATGTTTCTGTTTCTAATTCTTCCTCACCCAGTAACCCTTTTGTGTCTTAGTGGCTTTACCGCCTTGCTTGGGAGGAAATGAGAAATGTTTAAAAGGGAAGAAAAGGGAGGACAAAAAAGACTGGAAAGGGGGTGAAGGGAAATTAAAGGGAAGAAAGAAGATTATAAGGAGAGGAAATGAAAGGAGAGAGAGACTAGAGAGAGAGAGAGAATATTTTAAGAGAAGAAAAAAGAAATAATTATATAATGATGAGTAGGAAATAGATTAGATAACAAAATGATCGATAAACAGGAAGTTCCAAAATTTTTGCTGGTACATTCATTGTCCAAGATCAGATGAAAGCAGATATTTCGATTGATGGTTTTCAAGCGAGCGAACGAGAGAGAGAGAGAAAGAGAGAGAGGGGGAGAGAGACAGACAGACAGACAGACTCCATTTGGAGTATTGGCGCAATATAATCTCAAATAAATTTTCCGTCCCATTTGGCTTTACGTACTATTGTGACGGTTACACACCTGGCCCAGTGTCGGATCCTTTGGTTACGGCGCCAACGGTGACGTCGCTCCTCCTGGTCGCTCCTCCTGGGTCCAAGCGTGCCGCTCCAACCCTTTGGTCAGATGATCACCAGCCTCGCCTTTCCCGACTCGCTTCCAATACCTGGTCACTAAAGCAACTATACCGATCTCCGGTCTGTCTACCCACGCTGTGTTTAGATCTTAGACAGACGGGACCAGCAGGGATCGGGGCCGATACAAGTTGAGTCCGACGGGGTGGCAAAACACAAATAAAAAAAAAAAAACTCACGACACCAAACAAAATTGCTGATAAAAAAAAGGGTAACAACCTTTTATATCTTAAAGTCCGTTACATAAAAACAAAATTGTTCTCATTTCCCGACCCGCTCTGTGGACTATGGCACCAAGCTTCTATCACACAATAGAAAAATGTCGAATTACCTACTTTCTAGAATCATGTATGTATGTCGGAGTGTGGTTCAGTTCGACACTGGGGCTAATTTCTATCGATCATTCGCAGTTGATTCTTCTCTCCGACTTGAGTTGTATTTCTTCTTCTTCGTCTGCTTGGGCTGGTAGTTTTCCTGTTTCAACTTGGTGGAAGATTTCTTGTTTCAACTTGGGCCGCAACTCTCTGTCGTCTGAGGTGGTCTCTTCTCACTGCCGTCCGGAGCTGAACTTTAACTTCTCATCGACTTTCGGCTTGTCTGCAGCTCCAATTCTTCTCAGGCTTTCAGGCAATCTTCTTCTTCATCTACTTGGGCTGGAAGTTCTTCTTGTCTTCGACTTGGGCTGGAAGGATTTCTTGTCTGAGGATTCTTCTGCCCGCAAAGGGGGAATCGGGCCTGATGGCCGCGTTCAGGCTCTATCCCTGCCCGCGGTCCAACCTCAACTCCAACTGCAACTCCACTCCATCTGCAACTCCAACTCAACTGATTTCTGTCGACTGGGGTCCTGCTTTTATTGACGCCGCAACAAACTGGGGTGGGTCTGTCGGCGTCAGGGTTTTCTCGATAATTCAAAAGCTGCATTAATTCTGTCTTCTCCATTATCGCTATTGTTTTCGCCCCTACTTCCTCGCAGTACCTTTGGTGGGGCGGCGCACATCCATCTCTCTTAGTCTCTCGTATGTCAGGTGACCGCTTTTCAACCAATCGTTCCTGATCGAGCATTTCTTTCCCTTTTCTTCCGCAGGTCACGTGATCGTATTCGACCAATTGTTATTGATCGAACATTTCTTTCCCTTTTCTTCCGCAGGTCACGTGATCGTATTCGACCAATTGTTATTGATCGAACATCCTTTCCCCTCTGTTTGCGGGCGTGGTTACATCGTTCTTGTTTAAAAAAAAACAAAATCCAATTTTGCCCCTTTTTTGCACGTACGCAAAATGACAATCTTTGGCTTTCTCTCACCTGGACTTTGTCAAACAGCCCCCGCTAATTATTACTTGACTTTAGAAAGGATCTTTTTCCGCCTTCTTGGCGCCCTCTGTGAAAAAAAAGCAATTGTTTTCTTTTTACCTCTTTTTTTTTTCCTGATAGTCGAAAATCTTAATTATCTACATTGAAAATGTCTCTACTTTATTAACGTGGGTGTCCAATTCTTAACAGGTCAGAATCTGTATATCGTTCCACCGGTCACTCCCCTCAACCCAAAAGACACTTTTTCTCTGATTAAAATTGTTTCTATTGTTCCAAAAATTTCTCTTTATCCAAATTGATAAGGTGTCTTTCCACGCAAAAAGTAGGCTAGGTGCTTTGACCGACATTCTTATCAAAATGACTTTTCGAAAATCGGCCAAGACGCTGAAATAAAATCTCCAATTTCTTTGACTCCTATCTCCACCCTCAATTGGGTCTTGCGTCATACATTTTCTTTCTTTTTTTTTTTCCCTTCCTTCCTTTTTCCTTTCTTTTCCTTCTTCTTTCCTTAGGATCGTCTAGTACTCTCTTAGTGAATTATTTTCAACTCAGTTATTTTTAAAAAAAAAAAAAAAAAAAAAATTAACAACCTGTTTAATAAACTGAGTAAAAAAAAAATTAAATCATATTTCTATGAATATTTCTAATAATGCAAGGTGCCACAATCCTCCCTAACCGATTTGTCATTTACCCGTAAATGACACCTAAACCCAATTACATCATTTAACATGCACCATGCATTTGTCTCATGCAATTCTATTCTACTTTCTAACATGCAAGGGTAATGTTCTTTCCATTTTCTTTTGTTCTACATGCAATGAAATGTTCTTTTCATTTTCTTTTGTTCTACATGCAATGAAATGTTCTTTTCATTTTCTTTTGTTCTACAGGCAATGTAATGTTCTTTTCATTTTCTTCTGTTCTACATGCAATGAAATGTTCTTTTCATTTTCTTCTGTTCTACATGCAATGAAATGTTCTTTTCATTTTTTTTTTTGTTCTACATGCAATGTAATGTTCTTTTCATTTTCTTCTGTTCTACATGCAATGAAATGTTCTTTTCATTTTCTTCTGTTCTACATGCAATGAAATGTTCTTTTCATTTTCTTCTGTTCTACATGCAATGAAATGTTCTTTTCATTTTCTTCTGTTCTACATGCAATGAAATGTTCTTTTCATTTTCTTTTGTTCTACATGCAATGAAATGTTCTCTTCATTTTCTTTTTTTTTTTACATGCAAGGTAATGTGTGCGTGTGTTTGTAGGTGCAGATGTGTTCACTAGGGTTTGTTCTTCTTGGTCAATGTTTTCCTCTCTGCCGTGGGAGGTTTTCCCGCCGCACGTGGTGGTCTCACGCCAGCCTCCTCCATTGGTCTTTCAGCAATTTCTTCGCCAGTCCTGTCTGAGTAAGGAACACTGCTCGGCATCTCCCTCTCGAGTTGTTGCATGCTCACTAGACTGTCGTTCGCTAATCTTCTCTTACTCTTAATCTTCCATATTATTACACCCCCGATGGCTATAACTAGGAATGTACCCATTACTATTGACCAACTTATCGCGATCTGCTCATCGTCTTCCCAAGCTACACCTTCGTCTCCCAACGCACTTAACTTATCTCTTAAGTGATCCATATCGATCTTTTCTATTGGCTTCATTAATACTGGCATCTTATTTAAGGTGACATTAGAGAATCTCTTCACTATCGGCTCCCATAATTCTGTACAATTGACTAAGCCTCTACCAATCATCTCTATGAGTGAGTCTTTTTTTTCATACCTTTCTTCCATCTGGTAATAGGGGGCAAGGAGATGGACACCCCAACCGCCGAACATCCCATGGGTAGCGTCACCAGGGATAACGGTGGCCTTATTCTTAATGTCCTTGTGGACTCTCCCCACATACCCTAGACAGGCTGAAATGTTTCTGTGTGGCTACTGCCCACACCCCGTCTGAAACACTGATAGCTTGTGGTAATGCTGAGTTTGTTAATACCTCTACTTGGCAGATTCTTTTGATTCCTTCCCCTTCTCTTCAAACAATTCTAATATGCACATTCTGCGGTTACCAGTTTTGTAGATAGGGCTCAACGAGGTACAAGTCCCCAGGGTATCATCTCTACACCTTCTAGCTTCTTCAGCTGATAGCAACATAAATTTCGTTCTCCCCTGAATTTAATGCTATGTAGTCTGCTTCCACCTTGTACCTAGCTATCATTCCTGAAAGGTAACAAATTCTCTTGTTGTTATTCTTCACAACCACTTAGTCTCGCTCGACTCATCACTCAATCATTTCATAACTTTTCTCTTAGTTCGGCTCTTCCTCCTCTAACTAACCCCTAGCAGACAGAATGGTCTGGTCAGGTGTGCGTGGCGCCCACTCTAAAGGTCGTACTTCATGACACCACTGGTGGCCAATCAATAATGCCAATGATCTTCCGTTCCTCGTGAGGTGCAGCCCGTGACTCCATCCCCTCCACTCACATCTACCATAGTCAGCCAATAGGATCTTGGACGAGCCAGTGTCGTTATCTGTTGACACTAAATGCTTCTATTCTGCACAGCCTTTTTTGTTCTACTGAGATTTGGGGTTCTTCTCCTCCCTGATCTCATCTTCCGAGGTGATTCCTGCTCAACCTCCACCCTTCCTTCTGTGTTTAACTCCCGTCCAGGAGGTTTTTTTGCCCTCTTCTTCATCCTCTGATTCTTCTTTCTGTTTAGAGTCTTCGCCTTGAATGTCTTCAATTCCTCTCGACTCTATGTCTAAACTTCTCCTGTTCCTTATCCTTTCCCTAAGCTGGGAAAAGGGTATTTGATCCTCCTCCTCCCCTCGCTGGACCCTTCGTCTTGTTCAGGGTGCCTCTTTTTAGAGCCTTCGACTGCTTGATTGGACCTCTTCGTCTTTTTCTTCCTTTTCTTCGGACATGGGGGTGTGATGGCGATCTCACGGGGTCTTCTCTGCACTGATTCAGTCGACGACTGAACATCGCTAATCCCCGCTGAGGGTTCCAACTCCGTCACTCGGACTGCTTCGTTTATCTGGTCAAGTCGACCTATCTCCTCATCTTCTTCGGAGTCTTCCTCCGTCTCCATTCCTTCCGGTTCAACCAGAGTTACCTTCCTTTTCCTTGTCTTCTTAGGCCTCGGCTCGCTCATTTCCAGGTTAGCTTATTTCAGCCTTCTTTCAGATCATTGGCATGAACCCTCCTCGCTCGTCCTGCCACTTGATCCCATATTACATATGATACTGGGCCCGTCTGCTCTACTATCCGGTAGTACGGTTCCCATCTCTGGTCCAGTTTCCCTCTCTCTGGTGGATTTTATAGTAGACAGGGTCTCCAACCTTCAATTCCACCACCTTTCTTTCAGCATTCACCCTCTCATTTCTTTTCTTCTGGGCCCTCTTTATTCTTCTTCTGGCCTGTACGAATATCTTATGTTGCTGTTCCAGCAATAGTTGATGATGATCTTCTCCCATATACCTTCTTCGGGGCTTCAGTAGGTTATCTACAGGCAGGACCACGTCTCTGCCAAACAACAAAAAAATAAGGAGAAAATCTGGAGGTTTCGTTTATCGTAAACCTCACGGCCGCCAGAGCCTGCGTCAAATACAAGTCCCAATTTCCAGTGTTTTCTCTGACCAACTTGGCCAATACATCTCCCAAGGTTCTATGAAACCTTTCCACTTTAGCATTTCCTGGGGGTGATATGGGATGTTTTTATGTGCTCTACATTCAAACCTGTCAAAACCTCTCTCATGATGCTGTTCACATTCTCCGTGCCATTATCTGTTACCAACTGCACAGGGGCACCATACCTAGGGAAGATTTCACTTATTATCAACCCGGCCACAGTTCTGGCCTTCTTGTCTGGTACTGCAAATGCTTCAGGCCAATTTGTTAGCCAATCGACAAAACTCACGATATAGTTGTTTCCTTGTGCAGTTTCCCCATATGGTCCTGATACATCCATACTCACTTTCTCGAAGGGGAAGTTTGGTACGTCTGTTTCCTCCAAGGGTGCCATTTCCTGCCTTCTGCTCTGCGACTGGCACACTACACAACTCCGAACATAGTTAGTGACTTCTCCGTACAGTTTGGGCCAATAGTACTTTCTTCCTATGAGATCACATGTCCTATCAATTCCCATGTGACCCAACCTTTCGTGGCACTGTTCCAATATCTCTGGTCTTAAACTTTTTGGGCACATACAACTTGGGTTTGACTTCTTCATCCCTTCCTGAGAGATAATACAGTCTTTCCTCTATTATGGCATACTTGGTGGTCTCTCCTGACTTCACCTTCTCTCTCAGAGCAGCTATTTCACTGTCTGCTTGCTCCTTTTCAATTCCTTCTGTCCAGTAGGGATCGGTTATTATCTGGGCGTCCCCTTCTTCGTCCGATTCTAATATAGGGCGATCTTTTAGCTTATTAGAGTTAATTACTCCTACTCTATAGGCTTTATCATCTACTCCCTGTTCTACCCTTACAGATCTTTCTTCCAGTTGTTTCGGTATTCTTGAGAGTAAATCTGCGCACGTGTTTTCCTTTCCTGCCAAATACTCTATCTTACAGTGGTAGCCACTTAACTTAAGTGCCCACTGTTGAATTTTCTTATTATTTGTCCCTCTGCCTGCAATAGGTACTGCAGAGGCTTGTGGTCTGTCTTTATAGTGAAGACCGCACCATTTAAATAGTAGTCCAGTTTTTGGAGAGCATACATGATAGCATATGCTTCCCTCTCTATTACTGGCCACCTCTGTTGTGTCTCTGAGAGCTTATGGGAGAGGAAGTATATCGGTACTTCCTCTGGTATGCCTGGCACTGGTCCTTCCTTATCAGGACACGGCTGGGTAAGTACTGCTCCTACACACTGCTCACTGGCATCCGTGTATAATATCATGGGCTTGCTGAGGTCTGGATACGTCAGCAGTGGAACGGTTGTCAACTGTTCCTTTAAGCGAATCAAATGCTCGTTGACAGTCCTCTGTCCATTTGAACCTAGCGTATTTCTTCGTCAGGGCCACCAGCGGTATGGCAATTCTTGAAAATGCCGGGACGAAGCGCCGGTAGTAGCCTATAGCTCCTATAAAACCTCTTACCTGCCTCACTGTCTTAGGCTCTGGCATTTCCCTTATGACCTTTACCTTATCCATGTCGGGTTTAATACCGTCTCCGTTTATGATTTGCCTAAATACCTAGTTTCTTCCCTCAGAAACTGACACTTTGACAATTTCAATTTTAATCCGTGTTTCCTCAACCTTCCCAACACCTGTCTTAAATGAAAAAGTGTTGTTCCACTGTCTCCGAAAATATCAAGATATCGTCCAAATACGCCATGGCAAAGCTCTCGTATCCTCCTAACACTATTGACATTAGCTGTTGGAAGACTCCGGGGCATTAGCTAAACCGAATGGCATCACTCTGAACTGAAACAGTCCCAGGTGACACGCGAATGCGGCCTTCTCCTTGTCAGCCTCATCCAGGGCTACCTGCCAATACCCGGACCTCAAGTCCAACGTAGAGAAGTACTTTGCCTTCCCTAATAATGCCAAAATGTCGTCTATCAATGGCAATGGTACCGCCAACGGCTTCGATATAGAATTCAGCTTTCTAAAATCTACACAGAAACGGTGGCCGCCATCTTTCTTACCTACTATTACTATTGGGAAGCTCCAAGGAGAGATCGATCTTTCGATCATCCCAGCTTCCAACATTTCTCTACTGCCTCTTCTACAAGGGGTCTTTTATGTATAGGTGTTCGGTAGGGTTTTTAATTTCACAGGGGGTGGTCTCGGTGTCGATTTTCATTTCGACTGTGTGGGTCTGACCTAGTTCCTTATCTGACTGGGCCACCACATCTCGATTGTTCCTTAACAGACCCCCACTCTGGTTCTAAATTGATCCGGTGCTAATATATCCTCATCTAAGATTCCTTTTGTTTGTTTCTACTAGCTTCCTTCGTTCCTCCTCGAATCTCACCCGATTCCGAGTCCGTAGGGAAGTGCGCTTCCTATCTTCTCCCCTTTCCTAACCTTTTTATTGTCTTTTTTGGGCCTGGTTCACCATCATTATGGGCACTAACTCGGCTGCCTCCACTACCGTTTCGCACAGGGTTACCTCGTTATCTTCTAGGCCCTTTCCTTCTACAGGGACCAACTGCAGAGGTCCTCTCCGTACCTTTTTTTTCTGACATTAGCCTACCCTTTCCCGACACTGCGGTCCTAGGTGGTAACTTTACATCTTCCTCCACCACTATTTTATCTCTTCCTCTGGTGGGCATCCCAACGGCGTTCTCTCGCCGTTCACCACCAACACAGTAGGATTAAACTCGATCTGGCCCTTCTGGCTCCGGAGCCAATCTTCTCCCAAGATTGCCTCTGTACACAGGTCAGGGGTTACGTAAAGATTTTGGGTGCTTTTCACCCTTCCAATCCTCACCAGGATCCTCACCATCCCTTTTATCTCCAGGGGGGCCCCATCTGCTTGTGTGATCTCTATGTCCGCTTCCCGTAACCTTCTCTTCCGTTTCACCCGCCTGTATGTTTCCTCTCTCATCAATGACACAGATGCTCCTGTGTCCACCAAAGCCCTCATCTCTACCACCTATCTCTGCTCTACAGGATAGTTCTCTCTCTTACGTTTTGATAGAGAACACCCGAAATTTCTTCTAATAGGGAAATCATAGATAGATCAAGCAGATTTTAAAGATACACATGTTGTTGTATCTCATTAAATTATATCTGAATAGATTTTGGTAATTCGGTGAAGTCAAGAGAGAAGAAATGAATGAAAAGATTTTTAAAATTAAATGATAAACATTTTATTTTAAAATAATTTAAAAGTTTCATTTGATAGTTTGAAATTAAGCACAGGTCACAAAAAATCTTAAATCTAGTTTGTCAAGTGCAAACATTTTTTTCTTTAATTATAAGTAAGCAGTCATTTAACATTGAAACTTCATAGCGGAAGTGTTTAAAATGTGTATATGTATATTTTGGAAACAAAACAAAAGAAAATGGAATCAGAATGTGAACCTACCTAACGTGGTGAAAAAAATATGGATCACAAGGAGATTTCTCCTTTTTAAACATTGCTCAAGGGCAATTCAAAATATAAAAAATTATATATATTTATAATCGCCATCATCGCTTGGATGGACACGGTATAACTATTTGTTTTAAAACATAGTGAATCTATTTCTCTTCAGATGAACAAGCTAAGTTAGATATCTGGGTGTCGGGGTGCAGTTTTTTTTTTCAATTTTTTTTTTCGCAGACAAAAATGCTACAGCAATATATTTTCGTTCTCCCAATTATAGCCATATGGAAGTGTAGCTTTGTGTCAGTAACTATAAGTTAGTAAGTTCAATCCTGTTCAAGGGCGTTCTTCAGAACATTAAGGAAATAAACTTGGCACCTTCAGTCATGATGTTTTGAAATTCATTTATGGTTCAGTAAGATGGAAATAGTTTAATATTTTTTATGTGCAGCTTATATCAATGACATTATATTCATGGTTCTACAGAACTTCCTGATTTTTTGTCTCCTCTGGGTTGAAATTTATAAAAAATTTTTTTTTAATTTTTAAGATTCACAAGTCAAGCAGTAGATGTTAACGCTGTTTGCAGAATTCATAGATATTTTCTTCCTAATAAATTCTAAAGTAGCATGGAGGATCAGCAACATTGAGCCTCATTATTTTCTCTTCGGATTAAATGTGATATCCATTTTAGGTATTTCCTGGTGAAATCCTCAAGTGATGTGGTTTTTTATTCTTTGATACAGTTCTTTATAGTTCTGTGGTTATATTTAAATGGTAAAACAAACCAGGTTCTATAGCCCTGGATGATAACTACGTAACTGCAGAAAGAAGTGGCAACCCATTTCGAGAAAAAAATCTGCCTCGTCAGTCATGTAAAAAGATACATGATGATTATCGTTGTGTATTACGCATGGCACATAATTGTCTGAAAACTTTATAAATTGTCACCTTTTGCAACTCACATTAAAAATAATAAGGATAAGGATATAGTACATCAAATCGACATTAAATTGATTTTAACAGCAGAAGAATGGATCGAATGAACTTTTTTAAAATATTTTAAACATTAAATCAAACTTAAATGGAAGACTCAATTTTTGTTTATCTTTTTTATTATGTCAGTCACATTATCTAAAAAGCTTTTCTAATGATGGCCAAACAAAGAGTCCTCCACAGGAAATAAATGAGAAATAATAAAAAAAAAACTGCAATTTAAAATACAAAAAAATTGAAGGTTACTTCCTTGGACCTCAAAAAAGCAATGATAATGGCTAGTATAATATTTTAATATATAAATTTAATCCAACATAATCTGGTAACACTGAATCTGAGTTCAACGAAAATCGTTCACTGCGCCTAACTGAATGAGTTAGAAATCATTGAAATTGGACCAGTGGGAGCGGAGCAGTTCCTTGAACACACAGACGCATAAAAAAACAAAACAAACAGACACACACTTAAGAACTTTGATTTTATATAAGATTTTATTTATTTATTTGTATTTTTATACTAATATGATATATCTTGATTAATTATATCTTAACCTCACAAGGGATCAAAGTTTGGATAATGTTTTTTTTTTTCTGATGCATTTTATTTTGTATAACATTAGCTTCTAAGGATTAATTCTTTCCTTGCATTGGTGCTGCTATGCGTTATTTTGTTATCATTCACTAATATTTTTCTATGCCGATAGTTTATTTACGTCGTTCATATCCTTTGAATTTCGATAATTAAAAGTTTTGCATTGAGATTTCGACAGGTGACAAGTCAATCTACGAGAATTTGGTTATTATGTTATTCCAAATATGAATTTTTTTTTCTGATTTATTAATGTTGGAGATGCAATTTCACATTTATCATTTTTAATTCATAGAAATATTATTTTTACATTTAGCGAGAACTTTTTATTTTATAATTAAACTCGATATTTTATACTTTTTATGGTATTTAGCAGCATGGCAGAGGAGTGGCCCGTGCTTGATTTAAAAATCGTTAAACTCATACAAAAATCTTTAATAACTTGACTTTAAAATTTTTTTTGCCCTTTATTGATTTTTAAAATATTTTTGAGCAACAAAATGTTTATTGCTGATTTTGCTACATGCCTTAGTTCTTGAGAATATCAAAACAGCGAATTTTTTTAAGCTCTATACTAAACATTAATTTGTTACGAAAAAGAACTAAACAAAATGAACACAAAACGATCAATTTAGAAAAAAAGGACTCGTAACTGGAAAATGTTATCAAAAAAAGAATGTTAACAACAAATACTTTTTTCACCCAACCCAGTTCTGCGGAATCAGAATCAACGTTGAGTTATTGCAACGAATGAGCTAATTGGAGAAAGTGCCATGCAGATTTAAATTTTTCCCACTTCAGACGAAGAAAAAATTTGATTTTTGCATTTAGTTAACATTCATTTGTCAGTCATCTGTTATTTCTCACGCTGGCTCAGTAGAATCTTCCTGCTTTATTCGTGGCAGCCATCTATATTTTCTTCTGGCCAGTAGAAAATGGCCGCAAATACATGATGGTTTTAGAAGCAAAAAAAAATCGGATTAAGAACTATATAAAACTTTTTTCCTAAAGTCGGTATTGGCCTTTTTGTTTATAATAGCATATGCATGTATTTTTAAAAATAAAATATATATATTTATTTATTCGTCACACACACACAAACACACACTTTTACACACACAAAAACACACACACAATCAAACACACAAATTAATTTTTTTATATGATATATTTAATACATTTTCTTCTTTTTAGAATTTGGTGAATTTTTAAATGAAAAATCTGTCTCTTGGGATAAAAAATTCAAAATTTTTTACAGTTTCTATTTGTTTAGGTTTACAAGAAGTTAGTTATTTGTAGGTATAAATGTCATCTAGAATGCTTATTTATGCTGGTTGGGTGGTTGGAAATAAATCATGCAATAAAAAAAATGTATTTATTGCCATAATATATATATGGATTAAATATCATATATAAATTTTCCATTATATTAAAATTATTTATTTGTTTTTAACAGTGTTTGAGTAGGCGTTCCATGTTTTTAAAATTAAATCAATATACATTGTTTTTGAATTTTTTCTTATGTTTGAATATTGGTTTTGAACAAATTCCCTCTTAAAGTGAAATGCCATAGAACAACAAAATTGTCTTCAAACATAGTTATTCATCGAAATAGTAATTCAAATAATGTCATATCCAATATAATATATATATATATATATTATATATATATATATATATATATATATATATATTTATTCGTAATTATTTATTGTTTAGAGTTGGCTTTTTTTTTTAAATTAAATCTTCTATTATTTAAATATTTTTTGCACATTAAAAATGCAAAAAATATTTTGGTCATTTTTATACTAGTATGCTTCTAATGGATATTTGGAAATATTTTATTGTATGTGTTTAAATCAAAGAAATATGGAGCTAAAATCTACATTCAGGAAAAAAAATACCTAGACAAATAAAGTCATAAAACTTTCTAAATATAGCATAATATTAAACAGAAATTGGATTATATTTTCCTAAAAAGAATTTTGTATAATGTTAAACAAAGACTAATCAAAAATCTTCCCTAAAATCCTTATAATTTATAAAAAAAAATTATTTCTCCCAAAGTTTAATAACATTTTCGGAAATACGATTCTTTCATTATACACATTTAATTAAGACAGTTATCCAGATGTCTTACGTTTCTATATTTGATCCTATCTTTTTTAGAACCCATTTAATATTAATCGAAAATGTTTTACTAGACTCCATTAGAAAAAAATTTTAGGAAAATTTAAATATTATTAAAAAAATCGTTTGCAAAAAATATATATATATATATATATATATACAGCATATATAAATAAAAAGAAAGAACAGTAAGATTTAAAATCCGGTGTTCTTATAGATATTTTATTTTTACAAAATAGTGCTCAATGTAAATTTATATATAATATTATAAATTAATTGATTTAAAATATGGTTATTTTCGCTACACAGTTCCAACCATGTTTCAAAAATAGAAGCTAAAAACCCTAATTTTATTTTTGCAAATAAATTAAAAGCATTAGTTCCATTTCATCTTCAAGCGAATTTTGGAGTAACTTTTTAAAATTTACCGGGTTTTAAATACACAGCTAAAATCACGTTTCCATGGTTACAGAATATTCTACTCAAATTGAACACGGGGTGTCTAGATTTTCCTTATGACAGTATCATTGTATCAGTTATTAGCTACATTTTGGTAAGGGGTGAGGATGTATTTTACACTGAAACCTGACGTCGGTTGAATGGATGTCGTCTGAATTTAAAAAAAAAAAAAAAAAAAAAAATTGTTAACGGTAAAAATTTTCAACGTCATCTTTTAAAATTTATTTTTTTTTTTTTTACAATACTTTTATTTAACTACGATTTGAAATATTTTCCTTTTTTAATTTTTATTTTACTATATTCTTTTTAAGAACAGTTAAATGTATTAGAATCCATTATATTATGTAGGATTATTTTAACATTAAGTTTAAGTATGTATATGAGGTTACATTTTTTTTTTTTTTTTTTTTTTTATATGACTATGACAGCAGAAATGGTTACTTAATTTCACTGATTCAGTAAACTTTTCTTTTATATATAAACCTATTATTATAATATTTCACATGTAAGTACTGAGGACATGGGTCATTCAAAAGCTTACATGTTATGGTATTTCATATTAATTTTATTTTACTATAGGTGTTATTTTTGGATTGTTTTTTTTTTAATGCGTGTAGTATTATTTAAAAGAAATTTAGGTTAGAATTCATTCAATTTAACTACAATTTTAATTACAAATTCAAAATTACAACTTTAAAATTTTAAAATATTTTCATTGTTTAGTTTTAATAGACTATATTACTTTATAACAGAAGGAAAATTACTCATATTAAGTAAGATTATTTTTCCATATCAAAGTATATGTAAATTTTTTTTTTTTTTTTTTTAATATTTTAAATAAATATTAATTTCTGTAAATTTACATTGAGCACTATTTTTAAAATAAAATATCTATTTCTCAGATTTTTAAACTTTATTTATTTATTCTTTTAATTAATTTATTTATATAAATATATATATATAATTATTTGCTTTATATGATTATATATAAATATGTTTAATTTATAATTCATTTTGAACAACATGCCAAAGATTTTAATCCAAAATTTTAAAAATCCATTAAGAAAAAAAAAAAAAAATTTTAAAAAATTACAGAATTGTTGTCCTTTTATATTTAGACTATAATTACTTTATAACAGAGAATAATTAATCATGAAGTAAAAAAAAATTTTTTTTTTTTTTTGGATGCTGAGAAAGTATATTTAAATTATGCGAGAAATTAAGATGTTTTAGATATTATTTAAAACAAAAATTAATATTTAACATCAGTAAAACTATCTAAGTCATTTCTAATTAGTAAACTTTATGTATTAATTCAAGTCCCATTATGTATATGAGTTTGATTTTCTTTTTTTTTTTTTTTTTTTTTTATATTATAAACCTTTAAAAAAATATCTATCATGTAAGGTCAAATGAACATGGCGGGTAGGAATAAAACAGACCAACTTATGGCATTTCAAATTTTTTTTATCTTTTATTCCATTTCTGCATATTTTTTGCGTTGTCATATTTAAATTATTTACGTTAGAAAGAAAATGAAATTTAAATTTAATTTTAGTTTCAATTTTAAAATTACAAACTTTAAATTTCTAAATATTTTCATGAGTTAGATTATATTAGACTATATTACTTTATAACAGAAGGAATATTACAGAAAAAGTAAAATTATTTTTCAATATCCAAGTATATTTGAATTACAATTTTTAAACCTTTTATTTAAAAAAGAAATTTTAGTTTTATTAATGGAACTTACAAAGGACAAATTTAGAGCCCAAGTCATTGTTCTGAAAATTTAGTAAACTAAAATTTATTACTTAATTTATTTATTTATTTTAAAGATATTAACCTAACTATAAAGTTTTCAAATGTATGAAGAAAAGGTTAGAATTCTTTTTTATTTAATTCAATTTTAATTACAATTTTAAAATTAAAAACATTAAATTTTTTAAAATATTTTCATTGTTAGTTTTAATTTATATTTTTTTTATAACAGAAGGATAATTACTCATTTAAGTATAATTATTTTTAAAATCCGGTTCTTTGCGATGTAAATTTTAGACCGTTTTTTAAACTATTAAATTTAAATATTTATGTTAATATAAATGAAAAAATATAATAAAGGAAAACTAAAGAAGTAAACATTTCTTACAATTTTATTAAAATAGATAAAATTTTTTTTTTAAAATTAAATAATTTATTTTAATCAATAAGTAATGAGTTATAAAATAAAAAAAAATTTATGAAGCCAAATCAACAATTTAGCTTCTTATTCTTATTTAGTTCATCTAGCTTTAGTTATAATGAAGTTTTGAATAAGGTGTTTTTTGGATTCATTCAAGTGTTTGTAAATTATTTTTTATACTTGTTTCCTTTAGGATACATTAACATTTAAATAAATTAAAAAATATTTTTTAAAGATTTTTTTAACAATTTTAACCAAAATTTTAAATTTTAAATAATTTTTAAAATTTTTTTTCCTGCCATTTAATCAAATCGTTAGTTTTTTTTTTTTTTTTTTTTATATATTATTTAAGGATAATTTTTGACAATGACGGCATATTTTCCTATTTCATTTCTCTGACATCGGCGTTTTTTATTTTTTACGTTAAACTTAGTAATATATAGTTTCTCTTGTAGAGGTTTAGGGAGGACATGGGTCGTTTAATGATCTACAAATTTTAGGTTTCTTATAACTTCCATTTTACTGTAGGGTTTTATTTGATTCTTTTAGTTAATATTTACCAGAAAGATTTTTGAAAATTTTATATTTATTTATTCTTTTGAAGGAAATGTTTACCAGAAATCTTTTTTGAATTCATGGCTATGCAACCTAAATATGTTTTCGGTTTTAAATATTTTCAATTGAGGTTGATATTGCATTGGTAAACTAAAATAAAAAACCAACATTTATTTTTTTTGCACTAAATTTAATCCAAATTTCCAAACAATTACATTTTTTAAAATTAAACAGTCAGTTTTTTTATTTAATTTTTATTGTCTAAATTTTTTTGGTTTTGGTATTTGTTTATTTAAGAATTAGCATTATGGTTTTTTTTTTTTTTCATCTAAGCGTAATTACAGCGAAAACAATTGAATTTTAATGTTTTTTGAATGAAAAGATCGATCCTTTATTCGGCGCTCGATAAATGTTTGACTATTAATGTCAGAATTTATGTCTTAATTAATGTTCTAAAGCATTTGGGCATATGGAAAGAAAAATCCAAAATCGAAAAAAATTGATCATTATTTTTTAAATATTATTCCAAAAGAGGATCCTTTTTAAATGAATAGATTTTGGGGTTTTAGAGTAAAAATATTAGAACAGCTATTTTTAAAACGCAACTAAAAATTAACTATATAACTAATTAGCCAACTATATAAGAGTGTATATTAATTAAAAGGGGGTGATTTATATATTTCCACCATTGATTTTTTTACTTACGTCACAAAGACGAAACTGATTTTCTATGACTGAAAGTTACTTAAAGAACATAAAAAAACTAGATATTTGGATATACCTCAAATGTCTGTATTTTTTTTTCTAATCGAGAATTTTCACGGATCATTTCGTTAAGAAAATTTCTAATGTTTAAGAAAACGATAAAAGATCTTTCTAATGAATGAGATGGTCACATGTTTCTTAAATCTCAGTAGCCATTGTTTTGAATCCAGGTTTAGAAGGTTCTTTGATTTTTTTAGGAGGCAAATTTTGGACTTGCGTGATTAGCTCAACACACAAAAAAAAGCAATTTTTTTTTTATTATATTTATAAAAATATAATATATATTATAAGAAATATATATAGGTTAATCCGTTTATGGAAACCATTTATAGGACGGATGTATTCCAACAAACAAATGACATAGGAAATATATCATAACAGGTGATGAAAAATTGGTCTACATGCCAATTTTCAATGTTATGAAAGCAATGCATTGACAAGGATGATTTTTAAAACCGACCCGAAAAAAATGATCTCCATGGAAGAAAACTAATGTCGTACATATAAATATATATAATTGTCTCTTTTATTATTCCTTTAGAGTTTTAAAACGAACTGGAATAATAAATGCAATTTTTAGGTTCTTTTTTCATAAAAATTTATAATAGTTTGATGGAAAAGTGCGCAACGGTTTTTAAAATGAAATATATTGTCCCTTCTGTGAAAACGCAAGGTCATTAATTCAGAAAGAATAGGATAGGAAAAATATTGCGAACCGGTTGGTTGTTCTTACGGACTCACTGCCATTTTATCTGAAGAAACACCAACAGATTATTTTTTTTAAAACGCAGCAAATGCCGTTGGAGAAAAAAATAGTTATGATCAAAACCTTACTCAGACATAATTATCTAGTGAGATAAACCATTAGATATAAACAACGTCGAGGTGCCTCTTCCTGAGGTTAAGTTTAGTTTCGTTTTTAGTTGTTATTTTTCTCAAAAACTTTGTCGTTGCTCACATGTTCGGTAAATGGCATCATTGACATCTTTCTTTTTGACCAGATTTATGTTTTTTCAAGTCAATCTTCATCTTTGAGATAAAAGACCAGCACTCATGACATAGATAAGGATTAATGTTATCGTAGCAATTTAGTATTCTTTTCCTAAAATATGGCGAATTTTTATATTTATATATTCTGCTTAGCTTTTGGAATGATTTCTTATATATTCAATACGCCTTTGGATTTAATATTCGCTTTCCGTCCTCTGTTAAAACACTTCCAGATATACCATGCTTTGTTTTCTTGCATCAATTTGATAGAAAATCAATATCTACTTGTTACTTTTTTTATTCTATTTTTTTATTTCATTCGTTTAATTTTCTCTTAATTTTAATGAAACTTCTGCTTTAATTCTTCCAATGAATGTTTTCTTATAGGAATTTTCATATTGTGAATAGGTCCTTCAAAAAATAAAAAAGAAGAAATATTCTTAACTAAATATCAATAACAGTTTTACTACAACAAATGAATAATTATGGACAATTTTAAATTTCGTAATGTAGATGAAATGGGTTCAGTACATTTGGGTAAAAAAAAACTTTGATAATAGAAGTGACAACAACTATTATAAATATCTGTTCTAATCTAACTGTCCTATAACAGTCAATGATGGTTCAAAGCAAAACGTGTTATTATCATTACCAGCTGACATTGCATTTTCGTTTATGATGAATAATTTTTTTATCAAAAATGCTCCTTGTCTTGAATCCCTGTGTGCACTTAAGTTTACCTCCGGCCTCAAATAGAACATATATATCGGTTAACATCAAAATTGTCCAAATCATGTAACAGCATAATTATCTATACTACAAAATATTTAATATCTAAAAAAAACTAAACTAATTGAGTTTCTTTTTTTCAGGTTTTCAGATAAGACGTTTAGCCATCATGACACCATTTGTTGTAAGAACTCACTGAAAAACCCTTTGAGTTATTCAGCTAAAAAAGAGAACAGGTTAAAATCGTTTTGTGTCACACCAACTGTCTTCTCAACTGAGCAATGGTGAGAGGAAAAAATAATTCAGGCCTTCAGTAATGGTACCAACATTCATGCTTCCATCTTCAAAGTCCATTGAAGAACCATCAAGAGAACGATGAATAAATTTAAAAAAAGAAAGGAAACAGTAGGAGAGGAAAACTGGATCAGGAGGTCAAAACTGGAAAGGGATGATATTTCAACTGAGATCTGAAAAAGAGATCAATTAGAAAAGATCCAACTCAATTCATAAGACGTTTGGGCCACGATTCTTCTGTTAAGTTTTTGAAGAGTAATTATACATTTTATTGTTTAAAAAAATATTATTATAAAAGCTACGGAGAATTCCAGTAAGATATCTTTAATCATTTTCTAAGATACAATGGTTCAAAGCTTAATCTAACAAATGGACAGTTGTGTTCACACACGATTTCGACAATTTTACTGTTACTATCAGGTATATATATATATCTTAGATATATATTTAGTAAATTGTTGCTTCGATTTTAATGTTGTTATCCTTTTTATTTCTGTTAATTAAATCTTTTTTCTGAAATAGTTGTAAACATTTTATCTTAAATTCTTTTCAATTTTTTTCCTTGATTCAATTTTTATGCCTGATCAACTGCAGGTTATTTAAAACCGGAACATATTTTTAAAAAAAAATAAATTTTTAAAACAATTCTTTTCTTTTTTTTTAAAATTCAGTTTGGACTCCAAAACTAATTAATTCATAACTGGGGAGAGAAGGAATTATGTTCACAAGGAATATAAAAAAACAGTACTGGAATTGTTATTCGACTTTTCGATTAATAATTTCTGAGGTTTTTCCATTACCACTTCTAACTCTCTGCAGCCAATATGGAGATCAACAGCCCTCTCACTTTATAAGATCCGGTTCTTCAACACCAAAATAAAGTCGGTCTTACTTTACGGCTCAGAAACCTGGCGGGTAACCAAGAGGAAAACACAATTCAAACTCCAGCGACCAACTGTGGGACAGGACCAGACAAGCCCCGATCGAGTGGAACATTAAGAAACGGAAATGGGGATGGATTGGCCACACAGTCCATAAGTCTGCGTCTAGTGTCACCCGGCATGCCCTTGACTGGAATCCACAATGGAAGCAAAAAGTGGGACAACCAAAAGAGACTTGGCACAGAAATGTTGATGCAGAGGTGAAGGCAACCGGCACAACATGGGCCGAGGTGAAGACGATCGTCCGGAACCGCGCCCGTTAGAGATGTCTTGTTGCGGCCTTATTTCCCCTAAGGAAACAAGAGGCATAAAAAAAAATATCCATTACACCACCCACAGATCCAAGCTCACAGTATCTACTTTTCCAAGTGGTCACCGATCTAGTATTGGTCAAGCCCGATATTGATCATACGGGAACCAATGAGACAACGTGATATGGCCGCAACACTTTTTTCAATTGTAGTCATTGTTTTTCTAGGTTTTTCCTAGTTTTATTATATACTTATTTTGATCAAGATTATTAATGTTATTTTTTTGTGAATTATGAGAGATTTCTCTTGTATATGAAATAATTTGCATATCGGAGGAGTTTGAAAGAATTTTCAATGGAAATATTTAAGGCTACACATCCTAAGTGCTCTTAAGTAGAAGCCGGTAATTATTCGAGATTTTATTTTGTTGCACGGTGTGAATAGAACTTTATGAGTTTACTTTTATTGCTGGGTTCTCAATAACTGTAACATATATATTTCAGATCTATATAATAAACAATAAATAAATTCTCACGTATATATATTATCCAATTTCCTATCACCGACGATATTCGTATTGAATCTATCATACATCTATCTATCTATGTTCATACATCTATCTATCTATACACACACATTCATCTATATATATATATATATATATATATTATTATCTTTATATATATATATATATAAAATTCATCTATATATATATATATATATATATATATATATATATATATATATATATATATATATAAAAATCTATCTCATCTATCTATCTATCTATCTATCCATCTATCTATCTATATCTATCTATATATATATATAATTCTACCTCTACCTCTATATATAAATTCATCTATCTACAGATCTATCTATCTATAATTCACCTATATATAAATTCATCTCTCTATCTCTCTATATATAATTCACCTATCTATCTATCTATCTATCTATCTATCTATCTATCTATCTATCTATCTATCTATAATTCACCTATACATAAATTCATCTGTCTATCTCTCTATATATAATTCACTTATCTATCTATCTATCTATCTATCTATCTATCTATCTATCTATCTATCTATGTCTGTTCATTTCTTTCTTTCTTTCTTTCTTTCTTTCTTTCTTTCTTTCTTTCTTTCTTTCTGTTCTGCATCTCTTCCCCAAAGTGGATTTCATGCTTTTGCTAAAACATTCACAATAGGAAGCTGTAATCTTCTTGTCTCAACCAAAAAAGAATTCCAGTTAATGTTTCAGATTTTAATAGTAATAGTAATTATACCTACCTGATGACCTTGCGTGAATCGATGGCTGTATGCGGAATGGGACCTTAAAAAAGTGTGTGTGGGGGGGCATAGTTTTGATCGCCCATATCCTGATGGAATAATAATAATAATAATAATGATGATAATAATAATAATAATGCCAAACTGAACCGTTTCCACTTAGGAAGAAATTAGTATTGACAGACAGTACAGTTAATGTTACTTTCGGTTGAAATTTATAAAATCTTTTGATTAATACAGTTCTTTAATATATGATTTCCTATCATGTCCACTAACTGTTAACGGTCTTTCTAGTTGTGATGGGAGTTTCTATTGGTATTGTGGAAGGTTAATATCTTGATTATGACGTTATTTTCTTTACACTTTACATGTGCTATGCATTTTTTGTTGTTAAAGTCTTAAGTAATGGTTTTTTGTCTGTGATTTATTTGTGATTTTTTTTTGCGCCAACCCA
>CAHIKZ030004281.1:0-26810 GCA_903632075.3 Acanthosepion pharaonis
TTTGAAATCGCAATTCGCTGAGTTGAATGCAGTGCTTCCTACGCTGCCTCAATGAATTCTAATGAAAAATAATTTCGAACAAGTTTTAGATGAGGGTTTTGCCTTTCCCTAATGGCACATTAAAGAAGGGAAAGGTAAATATAAAGCACAGAGAGAAGGGAAATATACAGTGATCACCCACTTTGCGTCCACCGCATTTTTATTTGAAATCGCAATTCGCTGAGTTGAATGCAGTGCTTCCTACGCTGCCTCAATGAATTCTAATGAAAAATAATTTCGAACAAGTTTTAGATGAGGGTTTTGCCTTTCCCTAATGGCACATTAAAGAAGGGAAAGGTAAATATAAAGCACAGAGAGAAGGAAATATACAGTGATCACCCACTTTGCGTCCACCGCATTTTTTATTTGAAATCGCAATTCGCTGAGTTGAATGCAGTGCTTCCTACGCTGCCTCAATGAATTCTAATGAAAAATAATTTCGAACAAGTTTTAGATGAGGGTTTTGCCTTTCCCTAATGGCACATTAAAAGAAGGAAAGGTAAATATAAAAGCACAGAGAGAAGGGAAATATACAGTGATCACCCACTTTGCGTCCACCGCATTTTATTTGAAATCGCAATTCGCTGAGTTGAATGCAGTGCTTCCTACGCTGCCTCAATGAATTCTAATGAAAAATAATTTCGAACAAGTTTTAGATGAGGGTTTTGCCTTTCCCTAATGGCACATTAAAGAAGGGAAAGGTAAATATAAAGCACAGAGAGAAGGGAAATATACAGTGATCACCCACTTTGCGTCCACCGCATTTTTTTTTATTTGAAATCGCAATTCGCTGAGTTGAATGCAGTGCTTCCTACGCTGCCTCAATGAATTCTAATGAAAAATAATTTCGAACAAGTTTTAGATGAGGGTTTTGCCTTTCCCTAATGGCACATTAAAGAAGGAAAGGTAAATATAAAGCACAGAGAGAAGGGAAATATACAGTGATCACCCACTTTGCGTCCACCGCATTTTTATTTGAAATCGCAATTCGCTGAGTTGAATGCAGTGCTTCCTACGCTGCCTCAATGAATTCTAATGAAAAATAATTTCGAACAAGTTTTAGATGAGGGTTTTGCCTTTCCCTAATGGCACATTAAAGAAGGGAAAGGTAAATATAAAGCACAGAGAGAAGGGAAATATACAGTGATCACCCACTTTGCGTCCACCGCATTTTTATTTGAAATCGCAATTCGCTGAGTTGAATGCAGTGCTTCCTACGCTGCCTCAATGAATTCTAATGAAAAATAATTTCGAACAAGTTTTAGATGAGGGTTTTGCCTTTCCCTAATGGCACATTAAAGAAGGGAAAGGTAAATATAAAGCACAGAGAGAAGGAAATATACAGTGATCACCCACTTTGCGTCCACCGCATTTTTATTTGAAATCGCAATTCGCTGAGTTGAATGCAGTGCTTCCTACGCTGCCTCAATGAATTCTAATGAAAAATAATTTCGAACAAGTTTTAGATGAGGGTTTTGCCTTTCCCTAATGGCACATTAAAGAAGGGAAAGGTAAATATAAAGCACAGAGAGAAGGGAAATATACAGTGATCACCCACTTTGCGTCCACCGCATTTTTATTTGAAATCGCAATTCGCTGAGTTGAATGCAGTGCTTCCTACGCTGCCTCAATGAATTCTAATGAAAAATAATTTCGAACAAGTTTTAGATGAGGGTTTTGCCTTTCCCTAATGGCACATTAAAGAAGGGAAAGGTAAATATAAAGCACAGAGAGAAGGGAAATATACAGTGATCACCCACTTTGCGTCCACCGCATTTTTATTTGAAATCGCAATTCGCTGAGTTGAATGCAGTGCTTCCTACGCTGCCTCAATGAATTCTAATGAAAAATAATTTCGAACAAGTTTTAGATGAGGGTTTTGCCTTTCCCTAATGGCACATTAAAGAAGGGAAAGGTAAATATAAAGCACAGAGAGAAGGGAAATATACAGTGATCACCCACTTTGCGTCCACCGCATTTTTATTTGAAATCGCAATTCGCTGAGTTGAATGCAGTGCTTCCTACGCTGCCTCAATGAATTCTAATGAAAAATAATTTCGAACAAGTTTTAGATGAGGGTTTTGCCTTTCCCTAATGGCACATTAAAGAAAGGAAAGGTAAATATAAAGCACAGAGAGAAGGGAAATATACAGTGATCACCCACTTTGCGTCCACCGCATTTTTATTTGAAATCGCAATTCGCTGAGTTGAATGCAGTGCTTCCTACGCTGCCTCAATGAATTCTAATGAAAAATAATTTCGAACAAGTTTTAGATGAGGGTTTTGCCTTTCCCTAATGGCACATTAAAGAAGGGAAAGGTAAATATAAAGCACAGAGAGAAGGGAAATATACAGTGATCACCCACTTTGCGTCCACCGCATTTTTATTTGAAATCGCAATTCGCTGAGTTGAATGCAGTGCTTCCTACGCTGCCTCAATGAATTCTAATGAAAAATAATTTCGAACAAGTTTTAGATGAGGGTTTTGCCTTTCCCTAATGGCACATTAAAGAAAGGAAAGGTAAATATAAAGCACAGAGAGAAGGGAAATATACAGTGATCACCCACTTTGCGTCCACCGCATTTTTATTTGAAATCGCAATTCGCTGAGTTGAATGCAGTGCTTCCTACGCTGCCTCAATGAATTCTAATGAAAAATAATTTCGAACAAGTTTTAGATGAGGGTTTTGCCTTTCCCTAATGGCACATTAAAGAAGGAAAGGTAAATATAAAGCACAGAGAGAAGGGAAATATACAGTGATCACCCACTTTGCGTCCACCGCATTTTTATTTGAAATCGCAATTCGCTGAGTTGAATGCAGTGCTTCCTACGCTGCCTCAATGAATTCTAATGAAAAATAATTTCGAACAAGTTTTAGATGAGGGTTTTGCCTTTCCCTAATGGCACATTAAAGAAGGGAAAGGTAAATATAAAAAGCACAGAGAGAAGGGAAATATACAGTGATCACCCACTTTGCGTCCACCGCATTTTTATTTGAAATCGCAATTCGCTGAGTTGAATGCAGTGCTTCCTACGCTGCCTCAATGAATTCTAATGAAAAATAATTTCGAACAAGTTTTAGATGAGGGTTTTGCCTTTCCCTAATGGCACATTAAAGAAGGAAAGGTAAATATAAAGCACAGAGAGAAGGGAAATATACAGTGATCACCCACTTTGCGTCCACCGCATTTTTATTTGAAATCGCAATTCGCTGAGTTGAATGCAGTGCTTCCTACGCTGCCTCAATGAATTCTAATGAAAAATAATTTCGAACAAGTTTTAGAAGAGGGTTTTGACTTTCCCTAATGGCACATTAAAGAAGGGAAAGGTAAATATAAAGCACCGAGAGAAGAGAAGGGAAATATACAGTGATCACCCACTTTGCGTCCACCGCATTTTTATTAGAAATCGCAATTCGCTGAGTTGAATGCAGTGCTTCCTACGCTGCCTCAATGAATTCTAATGAAAAATAATTTCGAACAAGTTTTAGATGAGGGTTTTGCCTTTCCCTAATGGCACATTAAAGAAGGAAAGGTAAATATAAAACAGAGAGAAGGGAAATATACAGTGATCACCCACTTTGCGTCCACCGCATTTTTTATTTGAAATCGCAATTCGCTGAGTTGAATGCAGTGCTTCCTACGCTGCCTCAATGAATTCTAATGAAAAATAATTTCGAACAAGTTTTAGATGAGGGTTTTGCCTTTCCCTAATGGCACATTAAAGAAGGGAAAGGTAAATATAAAGCACAGAGAGAAGGGAAATATACAGTGATCACCCACTTTGCGTCCACCGCATTTTTATTTGAAATCGCAATTCGCTGAGTTGAATGCAGCTTCCTACGCTGCCTCAATGAATTCTAATGAAAAATAATTTCGAACAAGTTTTAGATGAGGGTTTTGCCTTTCCCTAATGGCACATTAAAGAAGGGAAAGGTAAATATAAAGCACAGAGAGAAGGGAAATATACAGTGATCACCCACTTTGCGTCCACCGCATTTTTATTTGAAATCGCAATTCGCTGAGTTGAATGCAGTGCTTCCTACGCTGCCTCAATGAATTCTAATGAAAAATAATTTCGAACAAGTTTTAGATGAGGGTTTTGCCTTTCCCTAATGGCACATTAAAGAAGGGAAAGGTAAAATATAAAGCACAGAGAGAAGGGAAATATACAGTGATCACCCACTTTGCGTCCACCGCATTTTTATTTGAAATCGCAATTCGCTGAGTTGAATGCAGTGCTTCCTACGCTGCCTCAATGAATTCTAATGAAAAATAATTTCGAACAAGATTTAGATGAGGGTTTGTCCTTTCCCTAATGGCACATTAAAGAAAGAAAAAGGTAAATATAAAGCACAGAGAGAAGGGAAATATACAGTGATCACCCACTTTGCGTCCACCGCATTTTTATTTGAAATCGCAATTCGCTGAGTTGAATGCAGTGCTTCCTACGCTGCCTCAATGAATTCTAATGAAAAATAATTTCGAACAAGTTTTAGATGAGGGTTTTGCCTTTCCCTAATGGCACATTAAAGAAGGGAAAGGTAAATATAAAGCACACAGAGAGAAGGGAAATATACAGTGATCACCCACTTTGCGTCCACCGCATTTTTATTTGAAATCGCAATTCGCTGAGTTGAATGCAGTGCTTCCTACGCTGCCTCAATGAATTCTAATGAAAAATAATTTCGAACAAGTTTTAGATGAGGGTTTTGCCTTTCCCTAATGGCACATTAAAGAAGGGAAAGGTAAATATAAAGCACAGAGAGAAGGGAAATATACAGTGATCACCCACTTTGCGTCCACCGCATTTTTATTTGAAATCGCAATTCGCTGAGTTGAATGCAGTGCTTCCTACGCTGCCTCAATGAATTCTAATGAAAAATAATTTCGAACAAGTTTTAGATGAGGGTTTTGCCTTTCCCTAATGGCACATTAAAGAAGGGAAAGGTAAATATAAAGCACAGAGAGAAGGGAAATATACAGTGATCACCCACTTTGCGTCCACCGCATTTTTATTTGAAATCGCAATTCGCTGAGTTGAATGCAGTGCTTCCTACGCTGCCTCAATGAATTCTAATGAAAAATAATTTCGAACAAGTTTTAGATGAGGGTTTTGCCTTTCCCTAATGGCACATTAAAGAAGGGAAAGGTAAATATAAAGCACAGAGAGAAGGGAAATATACAGTGATCACCCACTTTGCGTCCACCGCATTTTTATTTGAAATCGCAATTCGCTGAGTTGAATGCAGTGCTTCCTACGCTGCCTCAATGAATTCTAATGAAAAATAATTTCGAACAAGTTTTAGATGAGGGTTTTGCCTTTCCCTAATGGCACATTAAAGAAGGGAAAGGTAAATATAAAGCACAGAGAGAAGGGAAATATACAGTGATCACCCACTTTGCGTCCACCGCATTTTTATTTGAAATCGCAATTCGCTGAGTTGAATGCAGTGCTTCCTACGCTGCCTCAATGAATTCTAATGAAAAATAATTTCGAACAAGTTTTAGATGAGGGTTTTGCCTTTCCCTAATGGCACATTAAAGAAGGGAAAGGTAAATATAAAGCACAGAGAGAAGGGAAATATACAGTGATCACCCACTTTGCGTCCACCGCATTTTTATTTGAAATCGCAATTCGCTGAGTTGAATGCAGTGCTTCCTACGCTGCCTCAATGAATTCTAATGAAAAATAATTTCGAACAAGTTTTAGATGAGGGTTTTGCCTTTCCCTAATGGCACATTAAAGAAGGGAAAGGTAAATATAAAGCACAGAGAGAAGGGAAATATACAGTGATCACCCACTTTGCGTCCACCGCATTTTTATTTGAAATCGCAATTCGCTGAGTTGAATGCAGTGCTTCCTACGCTGCCTCAATGAATTCTAATGAAAAATAATTTCGAACAAGTTTTAGATGAGGGTTTTGCCTTTCCCTAATGGCACATTAAAGAAGGGAAAGGTAAATATAAAGCACAGAGAGAAGGGAAATATACAGTGATCACCCACTTTGCGTCCACCGCATTTTTATTTGAAATCGCAATTCGCTGAGTTGAATGCAGTGCTTCCTACGCTGCCTCAATGAATTCTAATGAAAAATAATTTCGAACAAGTTTTAGATGAGGGTTTTGCCTTTCCCTAATGGCACATTAAAGAAGGGAAAGGTAAATATAAAGCACAGAGAGAAGGGAAATATACAGTGATCACCCACTTTGCGTCCACCGCATTTTTATTTGAAATCGCAATTCGCTGAGTTGAATGCAGTGCTTCCTACGCTGCCTCAATGAATTCTAATGAAAAATAATTTCGAACAAGTTTTAGATGAGGGTTTTGCCTTTCCCTAATGGCACATTAAAGAAGGGAAAGGTAAATATAAAGCACAGAGAGAAGGGAAATATACAGTGATCACCCACTTTGCGTCCACCGCATTTTTATTTGAAATCGCAATTCGCTGAGTTGAATGCAGTGCTTCCTACGCTGCCTCAATGAATTCTAATGAAAAATAATTTCGAACAAGTTTTAGATGAGGGTTTTGCCTTTCCCTAATGGCACATTAAAGAAGGGAAAGGTAAATATAAAGCACAGAGAGAAGGGAAATATACAGTGATCACCCACTTTGCGTCCACCGCATTTTTATTTGAAATCGCAATTCGCTGAGTTGAATGCAGTGCTTCCTACGCTGCCTCAATGAATTCTAATGAAAAATAATTTCGAACAAGTTTTAGATGAGGGTTTTGCCTTTCCCTAATGGCACATTAAAGAAGGGAAAGGTAAATATAAAGCACAGAGAGAAGGGAAATATACAGTGATCACCCACTTTGCGTCCACCGCATTTTTATTTGAAATCGCAATTCGCTGAGTTGAATGCAGTGCTTCCTACGCTGCCTCAATGAATTCTAATGAAAAATAATTTCGAACAAGTTTTAGATGAGGGTTTTGCCTTTCCCTAATGGCACATTAAAGAAAGGGAAAGGTAAATATAAAGCACAGAGAGAAGGGAAATATACAGTGATCACCCACTTTGCGTCCACCGCATTTTTATTTGAAATCGCAATTCGCTGAGTTGAATGCAGTGCTTCCTACGCTGCCTCAATGAATTCTAATGAAAAATAATTTCGAACAAGTTTTAGATGAGGGTTTTGCCTTTCCCTAATGGCACATTAAAGAAGGGAAAGGTAAATATAAAGCACAGAGAGAAGGGAAATATACAGTGATCACCCACTTTGCGTCCACCGCATTTTTATTTGAAATCGCAATTCGCTGAGTTGAATGCAGTGCTTCCTACGCTGCCTCAATGAATTCTAATGAAAAATAATTTCGAACAAGTTTTAGATGAGGGTTTTGCCTTTCCCTAATGGCACATTAAAGAAGGGAAAGGTAAATATAAAAGCACAGAGAGAAGGAAATATACAGTGATCACCCACTTTGCGTCCACCGCATTTTTATTTGAAATCGCAATTCGCTGAGTTGAATGCAGTGCTTCCTACGCTGCCTCAATGAATTCTAATGAAAAATAATTTCGAACAAGTTTTAGATGAGGGTTTTGCCTTTCCCTAATGGCACATTAAAGAAGGAAAGGTAAATATAAAGCACAGAGAGAAGGGAAATATACAGTGATCACCCACTTTGCGTCCACCGCATTTTTTATTTGAAATCGCAATTCGCTGAGTTGAATGCAGTGCTTCCTACGCTGCCTCAATGAATTCTAATGAAAAATAATTTCGAACAAGTTTTAGATGAGGGTTTTGCCTTTCCCTAATGGCACATTAAAGAAGGGAAAGGTAAATATAAAAAGCAGAGAGAGAGGGAAATATACAGTGATCACCCACTTTGCGTCCACCGCATTTTTATTTGAAATCGCAATTCGCTGAGTTGAATGCAGTGCTTCCTACGCTGCCTCAATGAATTCTAATGAAAAATAATTTCGAACAAGTTTTAGATGAGGGTTTTGCCTTTCCCTAATGGCACATTAAAGAAGGAAAGGTAAATATAAAGCACAGAGAGAAGGGAAATATACAGTGATCACCCACTTTGCGTCCACCGCATTTTTATTTGAAATCGCAATTCGCTGAGTTGAATGCAGTGCTTCCTACGCTGCCTCAATGAATTCTAATGAAAAATAATTTCGAACAAGTTTTAGATGAGGGTTTTGCCTTTCCCTAATGGCACATTAAAGAAGGGAAAGGTAAATATAAAGCACAGAGAGAAGGGAAATATACAGTGATCACCCACTTTGCGTCCACCGCATTTTTATTTGAAATCGCAATTCGCTGAGTTGAATGCAGTGCTTCCTACGCTGCCTCAATGAATTCTAATGAAAAATAATTTCGAACAAGTTTTAGATGAGGGTTTTGCCTTTCCCTAATGGCACATTAAAGAAGGAAAGGTAAATATAAAGCACAGAGAGAAGGGAAATATACAGTGATCACCCACTTTGCGTCCACCGCATTTTTATTTGAAATCGCAATTCGCTGAGTTGAATGCAGTGCTTCCTACGCTGCCTCAATGAATTCTAATGAAAAATAATTTCGAACAAGTTTTAGATGAGGGTTTTGCCTTTCCCTAATGGCACATTAAAGAAGGGAAAGGTAAATATAAAGCACAGAGAGAAGGGAAATATACAGTGATCACCCACTTTGCGTCCACCGCATTTTTTTATTTGAAATCGCAATTCGCTGAGTTGAATGCAGTGCTTCCTACGCTGCCTCAATGAATTCTAATGAAAAATAATTTCGAACAAGTTTTAGATGAGGGTTTTGCCTTTCCCTAATGGCACATTAAAGAAGGGAAAGGTAAATATAAAGCACAGAGAGAAGGGAAATATACAGTGATCACCCACTTTGCGTCCACCGCATTTTTTATTTGAAATCGCAATTCGCTGAGTTGAATGCAGTGCTTCCTACGCTGCCTCAATGAATTCTAATGAAAAATAATTTCGAACAGTTTTAGAGATGGGTTTTGCCTTTTCCTAATGGCACATTAAAGAAGGGAAAGGTAAATATAAAGCACAGAGAGAAGGGAAATATACAGTGATCACCCACTTTGCGTCCACCGCATTTTTATTTGAAATCGCAATTCGCTGAGTTGAATGCAGTGCTTCCTACGCTGCCTCAATGAATTCTAATGAAAAAAATAATTTCGAACAAGTTTTAGATGAGGGTTTTGCCTTTCCCTAATGGCACATTAAAGAAGGGAAAGGTAAATATAAAGCACAGAGAGAAGGGAAATATACAGTGATCACCCACTTTGCGTCCACCGCATTTTTATTTGAAATCGCAATTCGCTGAGTTGAATGCAGTGCTTCCTACGCTGCCTCAATGAATTCTAATGAAAAATAATTTCGAACAAGTTTTAGATGAGGGTTTTGCCTTTCCCTAATGGCACATTAAAGAAGGGAAAGTAAAATATAAAGCACAGAGAGAAGGAAATATACAGTGATCACCCACTTTGCGTCCACCGCATTTTTATTTGAAATCGCAATTCGCTGAGTTGAATGCAGTGCTTCCTACGCTGCCTCAATGAATTCTAATGAAAAATAATTTCGAACAAGTTTTAGATGAGGGTTTTGCCTTTCCCTAATGGCACATTAAAGAAGGGAAAGGTAAATATAAAGCACAGAGAGAAGGAAATATACAGTGATCACCCACTTTGCGTCCACCGCATTTTTTTATTTGAAATCGCAATTCGCTGAGTTGAATGCAGTGCTTCCTACGCTGCCTCAATGAATTCTAATGAAAAATAATTTCGAACAAGTTTTAGATGAGGGTTTTGCCTTTCCCTAATGGCACATTAAAGAAGGGAAAGGTAAATATAAAGCACAGAGAGAAGGGAAATATACAGTGATCACCCACTTTGCGTCCACCGCATTTTTATTTGAAATCGCAATTCGCTGAGTTGAATGCAGTGCTTCCTACGCTGCCTCAATGAATTCTAATGAAAAATAATTTCGAACAAGTTTTAGATGAGGGTTTTGCCTTTCCCTAATGGCACATTAAAGAAGGAAAGGTAAATATAAAGCACAGAGAGAAGGGAAATATACAGTGATCACCCACTTTGCGTCCACCGCATTTTTATTTGAAATCGCAATTCGCTGAGTTGAATGCAGTGCTTCCTACGCTGCCTCAATGAATTCTAATGAAAAATAATTTCGAACAAGTTTTAGATGAGGGTTTTGCCTTTCCCTAATGGCACATTAAAGAAGGGAAAGGTAAATATAAAGCACAGAGAGAAGGGAAATATACAGTGATCACCCACTTTGCGTCCACCGCATTTTTATTTGAAATCGCAATTCGCTGAGTTGAATGCAGTGCTTCCTACGCTGCCTCAATGAATTCTAATGAAAAATAATTTCGAACAAGTTTTAGATGAGGGTTTTGCCTTTCCCTAATGGCACATTAAAGAAGGGAAAGGTAAATATAAAGCACAGAGAGAAGGGAAATATACAGTGATCACCCACTTTGCGTCCACCGCATTTTTATTTGAAATCGCAATTCGCTGAGTTGAATGCAGTGCTTCCTACGCTGCCTCAATGAATTCTAATGAAAAATAATTTCGAACAAGTTTTAGATGAGGGTTTTGCCTTTCCCTAATGGCACATTAAAGAAGGAAAGGTAAATATAAAAAGCACAGAGAGAGGGAAATATACAGTGATCACCCACTTTGCGTCCACCGCATTTTTATTTGAAATCGCAATTCGCTGAGTTGAATGCAGTGCTTCCTACGCTGCCTCAATGAATTCTAATGAAAAATAATTTCGAACAAGTTTTAGATGAGGGTTTTGCCTTTCCCTAATGGCACATTAAAGAAGGGAAAGGTAAATATAAAGCACAGAGAGAAGGGAAATATACAGTGATCACCCACTTTGCGTCCACCGCATTTTTATTTGAAATCGCAATTCGCTGAGTTGAATGCAGTGCTTCCTACGCTGCCTCAATGAATTCTAATGAAAAATAATTTCGAACAAGTTTTAGATGAGGGTTTTGCCTTTCCCTAATGGCACATTAAAGAAGGGAAAGGTAAATATAAAGCACAGAGAGAAGGGAAATATACAGTGATCACCCACTTTGCGTCCACCGCATTTTTATTTGAAATCGCAATTCGCTGAGTTGAATGCAGTGCTTCCTACGCTGCCTCAATGAATTCTAATGAAAAATAATTTCGAACAAGTTTTAGATGAGGGTTTTGCCTTTCCCTAATGGCACATTAAAGAAGGGAAAGGTAAATATAAAGCACAGAGAGAAGGGAAATATACAGTGATCACCCACTTTGCGTCCACCGCATTTTTATTTGAAATCGCAATTCGCTGAGTTGAATGCAGTGCTTCCTACGCTGCCTCAATGAATTCTAATGAAAAATAATTTCGAACAAGTTTTAGATGAGGGTTTTGCCTTTCCCTAATGGCACATTAAAGAAGGGAAAGGTAAATATAAAGCACAGAGAGAAGGGAAATATACAGTGATCACCCACTTTGCGTCCACCGCATTTTTTTATTTGAAATCGCAATTCGCTGAGTTGAATGCAGTGCTTCCTACGCTGCCTCAATGAATTCTAATGAAAAATAATTTCGAACAAGTTTTAGATGAGGGTTTTGCCTTTCCCTAATGGCACATTAAAGAAGGGAAAGGTAAATATAAAGCACAGAGAGAAGGGAAATATACAGTGATCACCCACTTTGCGTCCACCGCATTTTTATTTGAAATCGCAATTCGCTGAGTTGAATGCAGTGCTTCCTACGCTGCCTCAATGAATTCTAATGAAAAATAATTTCGAACAAGTTTTAGATGAGGGTTTTGCCTTTCCCTAATGGCACATTAAAGAAGGGAAAGGTAAATATAAAGCACAGAGAGAAGGGAAATATACAGTGATCACCCACTTTGCGTCCACCGCATTTTTATTTGAAATCGCAATTCGCTGAGTTGAATGCAGTGCTTCCTACGCTGCCTCAATGAATTCTAATGAAAAATAATTTCGAACAAGTTTTAGATGAGGGTTTTGCCTTTCCCTAATGGCACATTAAAGAAGGAAAGGTAAAATATAAAGCACAGAGAGAAGGGAAATATACAGTGATCACCCACTTTGCGTCCACCGCATTTTTATTTGAAATCGCAATTCGCTGAGTTGAATGCAGTGCTTCCTACGCTGCCTCAATGAATTCTAATGAAAAATAATTTCGAACAAGTTTTAGATGAGGGTTTTGCCTTTCCCTAATGGCACATTAAAGAAGGAAAGGTAAATATAAAGCACAGAGAGAAGGGAAATATACAGTGATCACCCACTTTGCGTCCACCGCATTTTTATTTGAAATCGCAATTCGCTGAGTTGAATGCAGTGCTTCCTACGCTGCCTCAATGAATTCTAATGAAAAATAATTTCGAACAAGTTTTAGATGAGGGTTTTGCCTTTCCCTAATGGCACATTAAAGAAGGGAAAGGTAAATATAAAGCACAGAGAGAAGGGAAATATACAGTGATCACCCACTTTGCGTCCACCGCATTTTTATTTGAAATCGCAATTCGCTGAGTTGAATGCAGTGCTTCCTACGCTGCCTCAATGAATTCTAATGAAAAATAATTTCGAACAAGTTTTAGATGAGGGTTTTGCCTTTCCCTAATGGCACATTAAAGAAGGGAAAGGTAAAATATAAGCACAGAGAGAGAAGGAAATATACAGTGATCACCCACTTTGCGTCCACCGCATTTTTATTTGAAATCGCAATTCGCTGAGTTGAATGCAGTGCTTCCTACGCTGCCTCAATGAATTCTAATGAAAAATAATTTCGAACAAGTTTTAGATGAGGGTTTTGCCTTTCCCTAATGGCACATTAAAAAGGGAAAGGTAAATATAAAGCACAGAGAGAAGGGAAATATACAGTGATCACCCACTTTGCGTCCACCGCATTTTTATTTGAAATCGCAATTCGCTGAGTTGAATGCAGTGCTTCCTACGCTGCCTCAATGAATTCTAATGAAAAATAATTTCGAACAAGTTTTAGATGAGGGTTTTGCCTTTCCCTAATGGCACATTAAAGAAGGAAAGGTAAATATAAAGCACAGAGAGAAGGGAAATATACAGTGATCACCCACTTTGCGTCCACCGCATTTTTATTTGAAATCGCAATTCGCTGAGTTGAATGCAGTGCTTCCTACGCTGCCTCAATGAATTCTAATGAAAAATAATTTCGAACAAGTTTTAGATGAGGGTTTTGCCTTTCCCTAATGGCACATTAAAGAAGGGAAAGGTAAATATAAAACAGAGAGAAGGGAAATATACAGTGATCACCCACTTTGCGTCCACCGCATTTTTATTTGAAATCGCAATTCGCTGAGTTGAATGCAGTGCTTCCTACGCTGCCTCAATGAATTCTAATGAAAAATAATTTCGAACAAGTTTTAGATGAGGGTTTTGCCTTTCCCTAATGGCACATTAAAGAAGGGAAAGGTAAATATAAAGCACAGAGAGAAGGGAAATATACAGTGATCACCCACTTTGCGTCCACCGCATTTTTATTTGAAATCGCAATTCGCTGAGTTGAATGCAGTGCTTCCTACGCTGCCTCAATGAATTCTAATGAAAAATAATTTCGAACAAGTTTTAGATGAGGGTTTTGCCTTTCCCTAATGGCACATTAAAGAAGGAAAGGTAAAAATATAAAGCACAGAGAGAAGGGAAATATACAGTGATCACCCACTTTGCGTCCACCGCATTTTTATTTGAAATCGCAATTCGCTGAGTTGAATGCAGTGCTTCCTACGCTGCCTCAATGAATTCTAATGAAAAATAATTTCGAACAAGTTTTAGATGAGGGTTTTGCCTTTCCCTAATGGCACATTAAAGAAGGAAAGGTAAATATAAAGCACAGAGAGAAGGAAATATACAGTGATCACCCACTTTGCGTCCACCGCATTTTTATTTGAAATCGCAATTCGCTGAGTTGAATGCAGTGCTTCCTACGCTGCCTCAATGAATTCTAATGAAAAATAATTTCGAACAAGTTTTTAGATGAGGGTTTTGCCTTTCCCTAATGGCACATTAAAGAAGGGAAAGGTAAATATAAAGCACAGAGAGAAGGGAAATATACAGTGATCACCCACTTTGCGTCCACCGCATTTTTTTATTTGAAATCGCAATTCGCTGAGTTGAATGCAGTGCTTCCTACGCTGCCTCAATGAATTCTAATGAAAAATAATTTCGAACAAGTTTTAGATGAGGGTTTTGCCTTTCCCTAATGGCACATTAAAGAAGGGAAAGGTAAATATAAAGCACAGAGAGAAGGGAAATATACAGTGATCACCCACTTTGCGTCCACCGCATTTTTATTTGAAATCGCAATTCGCTGAGTTGAATGCAGTGCTTCCTACGCTGCCTCAATGAATTCTAATGAAAAATAATTTCGAACAAGTTTTAGATGAGGGTTTTGCCTTTCCCTAATGGCACATTAAAGAAGGGAAAGGTAAATATAAAGCACAGAGAGAAGGAAATATACAGTGATCACCCACTTTGCGTCCACCGCATTTTTATTTGAAATCGCAATTCGCTGAGTTGAATGCAGTGCTTCCTACGCTGCCTCAATGAATTCTAATGAAAAATAATTTCGAACAAGTTTTTTAGATGAGGGTTTTGCCTTTCCCTAATGGCACATTAAAGAAGGGAAAGGTAAATATAAAGCACAGAGAGAGAAGGGAAATATACAGTGATCACCCACTTTGCGTCCACCGCATTTTTATTTGAAATCGCAATTCGCTGAGTTGAATGCAGTGCTTCCTACGCTGCCTCAATGAATTCTAATGAAAAATAATTTCGAACAAGTTTTAGATGAGGGTTTTGCCTTTCCCTAATGGCACATTAAAGAAGGGAAAGGTAAATATAAAGCACAGAGAGAAGGGAAATATACAGTGATCACCCACTTTGCGTCCACCGCGCATTTTTTATTTGAAATCGCAATTCGCTGAGTTGAATGCAGTGCTTCCTACGCTGCCTCAATGAATTCTAATGAAAAATAATTTCGAACAAGTTTTAGATGAGGGTTTTGCCTTTCCCTAATGGCACATTAAAAAGAAGGGAAAGGTAAATATAAAGCACAGAGAGAAGGGAAATATACAGTGATCACCCACTTTGCGTCCACCGCATTTTTATTTGAAATCGCAATTCGCTGAGTTGAATGCAGTGCTTCCTACGCTGCCTCAATGAATTCTAATGAAAAATAATTTCGAACAAGTTTTAGATGAGGGTTTTGCCTTTCCCTAATGGCACATTAAAGAAGGGAAAGGTAAATATAAAGCACAGAGAGAAGGGAAATATACAGTGATCACCCACTTTGCGTCCACCGCATTTTTATTTGAAATCGCAATTCGCTGAGTTGAATGCAGTGCTTCCTACGCTGCCTCAATGAATTCTAATGAAAAATAATTTCGAACAAGTTTTAGATGAGGGTTTTGCCTTTCCCTAATGGCACATTAAAGAAGGGAAAGGTAAATATAAAGCACAGAGAGAAGGGAAATATACAGTGATCACCCACTTTGCGTCCACCGCATTTTTATTTGAAATCGCAATTCGCTGAGTTGAATGCAGTGCTTCCTACGCTGCCTCAATGAATTCTAATGAAAAATAATTTCGAACAAGTTTTAGATGAGGGTTTTGCCTTTCCCTAATGGCACATTAAAGAAGGGAAAGGTAAATATAAAGCACAGAGAGAAGGGAAATATACAGTGATCACCCACTTTGCGTCCACCGCATTTTTATTTGAAATCGCAATTCGCTGAGTTGAATGCAGTGCTTCCTACGCTGCCTCAATGAATTCTAATGAAAAAAATAATTTCGAACAAGTTTTAGATGAGGGTTTTGCCTTTCCCTAATGGCACATTAAAGAAGGGAAAGGTAAATATAAAGCACAGAGAGAAAGGAAATATACAGTGATCACCCACTTTGCGTCCACCGCATTTTTATTTGAAATCGCAATTCGCTGAGTTGAATGCAGTGCTTCCTACGCTGCCTCAATGAATTCTAATGAAAAATAATTTCGAACAAGTTTTAGATGAGGGTTTTGCCTTTCCCTAATGGCACATTAAAGAAGGGAAAGGTAAATATAAAGCACAGAGAGAAGGGAAATATACAGTGATCACCCACTTTGCGTCCACCGCATTTTTATTTGAAATCGCAATTCGCTGAGTTGAATGCAGTGCTTCCTACGCTGCCTCAATGAATTCTAATGAAAAATAATTTCGAACAAGTTTTAGATGAGGGTTTTGCCTTTCCCTAATGGCACATTAAAGAAGGGAAAGGTAAATATAAAGCACAGAGAGAAGGGAAATATACAGTGATCACCCACTTTGCGTCCACCGCATTTTTTATTTGAAATCGCAATTCGCTGAGTTGAATGCAGTGCTTCCTACGCTGCCTCAATGAATTCTAATGAAAAATAATTTCGAACAAGTTTTAGATGAGGGTTTTGCCTTTCCCTAATGGCACATTAAAGAAGGGAAAGGTATATATAAAGCACAGAGAGAAGGGAAATATACAGTGATCACCCACTTTGCGTCCACCGCATTTTTATTTGAAATCGCAATTCGCTGAGTTGAATGCAGTGCTTCCTACGCTGCCTCAATGAATTCTAATGAAAAAATAATTTCGAACAAGTTTTAGATGAGGGTTTTGCCTTTCCCTAATGGCACATTAAAGAAGGGAAAGGTAAATATAAAGCACAGAGAGAAGGGAAATATACAGTGATCACCCACTTTGCGTCCACCGCATTTTTATTTGAAATCGCAATTCGCTGAGTTGAATGCAGTGCTTCCTACGCTGCCTCAATGAATTCTAATGAAAAATAATTTCGAACAAGTTTTAGATGAGGGTTTTGCCTTTCCCTAATGGCACATTAAAGAAGGGAAAGGTAAATATAAAGCACAGAGAGAAGGGAAATATACAGTGATCACCCACTTTGCGTCCACCGCATTTTTATTTGAAATCGCAATTCGCTGAGTTGAATGCAGTGCTTCCTACGCTGCCTCAATGAATTCTAATGAAAAATAATTTCGAACAAGTTTTAGATGAGGGTTTTGCCTTTCCCTAATGGCACATTAAAGAAGGAAAGGTAAATATAAAGCACAGAGAGAAGGGAAATATACAGTGATCACCCACTTTGCGTCCACCGCATTTTTATTTGAAATCGCAATTCGCTGAGTTGAATGCAGTGCTTCCTACGCTGCCTCAATGAATTCTAATGAAAAATAATTTCGAACAAGTTTTAGATGAGGGTTTTGCCTTTCCCTAATGGCACATTAAAGAAGGGAAAGGTAAATATAAAGCACAGAGAGAAGGGAAATATACAGTGATCACCCACTTTGGGTCCACCGCATTTTTATTTGAAATCGCAATTCGCTGAGTTGAATGCAGTGCTTCCTACGCTGCCTCAATGAATTTAATGAAAAATAATTTCGAACAATTTTTAGATGAGGGTTTTGCCTTTCCCTAATGGCACATTAAAGAAGGGAAAGGTAAATATAAAGCACAGAGAGAGGGAAATATACAGTGATCACCCACTTTGCGTCCACCGCATTTTTATTTGAAATCGCAATTCGCTGAGTTGAATGCAGTGCTTCCTACGCTGCCTCAATGAATTCTAATGAAAAATAATTTCGAACAAGTTTTAGATGAGGGTTTTGCCTTTCCCTAATGGCACATTAAAGAAGGGAAAGGTAAATATAAAGCAGAGAGAGAAGGGAAATATACAGTGATCACCCACTTTGCGTCCACCGCATTTTTATTTGAAATCGCAATTCGCTGAGTTGAATGCAGTGCTTCCTACGCTGCCTCAATGAATTCTAATGAAAAATAATTTCGAACAAGTTTTAGATGAGGGTTTTGCCTTTCCCTAATGGCACATTAAAGAAGGGAAAGGTAAATATAAGCACACAGAGAGAAGGAAATATACAGTGATCACCCACTTTGCGTCCACCGCATTTTTATTTGAAATCGCAATTCGCTGAGTTGAATGCAGTGCTTCCTACGCTGCCTCAATGAATTCTAATGAAAAATAATTTCGAACAAGTTTTAGATGAGGGTTTTGCCTTTCCCTAATGGCACATTAAAGAAGGGAAAGGTAAATATAAAGCACAGAGAGAAGGGAAATATACAGTGATCACCCACTTTGCGTCCACCGCATTTTTATTTGAAATCGCAATTCGCTGAGTTGAATGCAGTGCTTCCTACGCTGCCTCAATGAATTC
This sequence comes from Acanthosepion pharaonis, assembly GCA_903632075.3. NCBI lineage: Eukaryota > Metazoa > Mollusca > Cephalopoda > Sepiida > Sepiidae > Acanthosepion > Acanthosepion pharaonis. Next base: position 18,259 of record CAHIKZ030004281.1, read on the forward strand.
TAATGAAAAATAATTTCGAACAAGTTTTAGATGAGGGTTTTGCCTTTCCCTAATGGCACATTAAAGAAGGGAAAGGTAAATATAAAGCACAGAGAGAAGGGAAATATACAGTGATCACCCACTTTGCGTCCACCGCATTTTTATTTGAAATCGCAATTCGCTGAGTTGAATGCAGTGCTTCCTACGCTGCCTCAATGAATTCTAATCTAAAAAATAATTTCGAACAAGTTTTAGATGAGGGTTTTGCCTTTCCCTAATGGCACATTAAAGAAGGAAAGGTAAATATAAAGCACAGAGAGAAGGGAAATATACAGTGATCACCCACTTTGCGTCCACCGCATTTTTATTTGAAATCGCAATTCGCTGAGTTGAATGCAGTGCTTCCTACGCTGCCTCAATGAATTCTAATGAAAAATAATTTCGAACAAGTTTTAGATGAGGGTTTTGCCTTTCCCTAATGGCACATTAAAGAAGGAAAGGTAAATATAAAGCACAGAGAGAAGGAAATATACAGTGATCACCCACTTTGCGTCCACCGCATTTTTATTTGAAATCGCAATTCGCTGAGTTGAATGCAGTGCTTCCTACGCTGCCTCAATGAATTCTAATGAAAAATAATTTCGAACAAGTTTTAGATGAGGGTTTTGCCTTTCCCTAATGGCACATTAAAGAAGGGAAAGGTAAATATAAAGCACAGAGAGAAGGGAAATATACAGTGATCACCCACTTTGCGTCCACCGCATTTTTATTTGAAATCGCAATTCGCTGAGTTGAATGCAGTGCTTCCTACGCTGCCTCAATGAATTCTAATGAAAAATAATTTCGAACAAGTTTTAGATGAGGGTTTTGCCTTTCCCTAATGGCACATTAAAGAAGGGAAAGGTAAATATAAAGCACAGAGAGAAGGGAAATATACAGTGATCACCCACTTTGCGTCCACCGCATTTTTATTTGAAATCGCAATTCGCTGAGTTGAATGCAGTGCTTCCTACGCTGCCTCAATGAATTCTAATGAAAAATAATTTCGAACAAGTTTTAGATGAGGGTTTTGCCTTTCCCTAATGGCACATTAAAGAAGGGAAAGGTAAATATAAAGCACAGAGAGAAGGGAAATATACAGTGATCACCCACTTTGCGTCCACCGCATTTTTATTTGAAATCGCAATTCGCTGAGTTGAATGCAGTGCTTCCTTACCTGCCTCAATGAATTCTAATGAAAAATAATTTCGAACAAGTTTTAGATGAGGGTTTTGCCTTTCCCTAATGGCACATTAAAGAAGGGAAAGGTAAATATAAAGCACAGAGAGAAGGGAAATATACAGTGATCACCCACTTTGCGTCCACCGCATTTTTATTTGAAATCGCAATTCGCTGAGTTGAATGCAGTGCTTCCTACGCTGCCTCAATGAATTCTAATGAAAAATAATTTCGAACAAGTTTTAGATGAGGGTTTTGCCTTTCCCTAATGGCACATTAAAGAAGGGAAAGGTAAATATAAAGCACAGAGAGAAGGGAAATATACAGTGATCACCCACTTTGCGTCCACCGCATTTTTATTTGAAATCGCAATTCGCTGAGTTGAATGCAGTGCTTCCTACGCTGCCTCAATGAATTCTAATGAAAAATAATTTCGAACAAGTTTTAGATGAGGGTTTTGCCTTTCCCTAATGGCACATTAAAGAAGGGAAAGGTAAATATAAAGCACAGAGAGAAGGGAAATATACAGTGATCACCCACTTTGCGTCCACCGCATTTTTATTTGAAATCGCAATTCGCTGAGTTGAATGCAGTGCTTCCTACGCTGCCTCAATGAATTCTAATGAAAAATAATTTCGAACAAGTTTTAGATGAGGGTTTTGCCTTTCCCTAATGGCACATTAAAGAAGGGAAAGGTAAATATAAAGCACAGAGAGAAGGGAAATATACAGTGATCACCCACTTTGCGTCCACCGCATTTTTTATTTGAAATCGCAATTCGCTGAGTTGAATGCAGTGCTTCCTACGCTGCCTCAATGAATTCTAATGAAAAATAATTTCGAACAAGTTTTAGATGAGGGTTTTGCCTTTCCCTAATGGCACATTAAAGAAGGAAAGGTAAAATATAAAGCACAGAGAGAAGGGAAATATACAGTGATCACCCACTTTGCGTCCACCGCATTTTTATTTGAAATCGCAATTCGCTGAGTTGAATGCAGTGCTTCCTACGCTGCCTCAATGAATTCTAATGAAAAATAATTTCGAACAAGTTTTAGATGAGGGTTTTGCCTTTCCCTAATGGCACATTAAAGAAGGGAAAGGTAAATATAAAGCACAGAGAGAAGGGAAATATACAGTGATCACCCACTTTGCGTCCACCGCATTTTTATTTGAAATCGCAATTCGCTGAGTTGAATGCAGTGCTTCCTACGCTGCCTCAATGAATTCTAATGAAAAATAATTTCGAACAAGTTTTAGATGAGGGTTTTGCCTTTCCCTAATGGCACATTAAAGAAGGGAAAGGTAAATATAAAGCACACAGAGAGAAGGGAAATATACAGTGATCACCCACTTTGCGTCCACCGCATTTTTATTTGAAATCGCAATTCGCTGAGTTGAATGCAGTGCTTCCTACGCTGCCTCAATGAATTCTAATGAAAAATAATTTCGAACAAGTTTTAGATGAGGTTTTGCCTTTCCCTAATGGCACATTAAAGAAGGGAAAGGTAAATATAAAGCACAGAGAGAAGGGAAATATACAGTGATCACCCACTTTGCGTCCACCGCATTTTTATTTGAAATCGCAATTCGCTGAGTTGAATGCAGTGCTTCCTACGCTGCCTCAATGAATTCTAATGAAAAATAATTTCGAACAAGTTTTAGATGAGGGTTTTGCCTTTCCCTAATGGCACATTAAAGAAGGGAAAGGTAAATATAAAGCACAGAGAGAAGGGAAATATACAGTGATCACCCACTTTGCGTCCACCGCATTTTTATTTGAAATCGCAATTCGCTGAGTTGAATGCAGTGCTTCCTACGCTGCCTCAATGAATTCTAATGAAAAATAATTTCGAACAAGTTTTAGATGAGGGTTTTGCCTTTCCCTAATGGCACATTAAAGAAGGGAAAGGTAAATATAAAGCACAGAGAGAAGGGAAATATACAGTGATCACCCACTTTGCGTCCACCGCATTTTTATTTGAAATCGCAATTCGCTGAGTTGAATGCAGTGCTTCCTACGCTGCCTCAATGAATTCTAATGAAAAATAATTTCGAACAAGTTTTAGATGAGGGTTTTGCCTTTCCCTAATGGCACATTAAAGAAGGAAAGGTAAATATAAAGCACAGAGAGAAGGGAAATATACAGTGATCACCCACTTTGCGTCCACCGCATTTTTATTTGAAATCGCAATTCGCTGAGTTGAATGCAGTGCTTCCTACGCTGCCTCAATGAATTCTAATGAAAAATAATTTCGAACAAGTTTTAGATGAGGGTTTTGCCTTTCCCTAATGGCACATTAAAGAAGGGAAAGGTAAATATAAAGCACAGAGAGAAGGGAAATATACAGTGATCACCCACTTTGCGTCCACCGCATTTTTATTTGAAATCGCAATTCGCTGAGTTGAATGCAGTGCTTCCTACGCTGCCTCAATGAATTCTAATGAAAAATAATTTCGAACAAGTTTTAGATGAGGGTTTTGCCTTTCCCTAATGGCACATTAAAGAAGGGAAAGGTAAATATAAAGCACAGAGAGAAGGGAAATATACAGTGATCACCCACTTTGCGTCCACCGCATTTTTATTTGAAATCGCAATTCGCTGAGTTGAATGCAGTGCTTCCTACGCTGCCTCAATGAATTCTAATGAAAAATAATTTCGAAACAGTTTTAGATGTGGGTTTTGCCTTTCCCTAATGGCACATTAAAGAAGGGAAAGGTAAATATAAAGCACAGAGAGAAGGGAAATATACAGTGATCACCCACTTTGCGTCCACCGCATTTTTATTTGAAATCGCAATTCGCTGAGTTGAATGCAGTGCTTCCTACGCTGCCTCAATGAATTCTAATGAAAAATAATTTCGAACAAGTTTTAGATGAGGGTTTTGCCTTTCCCTAATGGCACATTAAAGAAGGGAAAGGTAAATATAAAGCACACAGAGAGAAGGGAAATATACAGTGATCACCCACTTTGCGTCCACCGCATTTTTATTTGAAATCGCAATTCGCTGAGTTGAATGCAGTGCTTCCTACGCTGCCTCAATGAATTCTAATGAAAAATAATTTCGAACAAGTTTTAGATGAGGTTTTTGCCTTTCCCTAATGGCACATTAAAGAAGGGAAAGGTAAATATAAAGCACAGAGAGAAGGGAAATATACAGTGATCACCCACTTTGCGTCCACCGCATTTTTATTTGAAATCGCAATTCGCTGAGTTGAATGCAGTGCTTCCTACGCTGCCTCAATGAATTCTAATGAAAAATAATTTCGAACAAGTTTTAGATGAGGGTTTTGCCTTTCCCTAATGGCACATTAAAGAAGGAAAGGTAAAAATATAGCACAGAGAGAAGGGAAATATACAGTGATCACCCACTTTGCGTCCACCGCATTTTTATTTGAAATCGCAATTCGCTGAGTTGAATGCAGTGCTTCCTACGCTGCCTCAATGAATTCTAATGAAAAATAATTTCGAACAAGTTTTAGATGAGGGTTTTGCCTTTCCCTAATGGCACATTAAAAAAGGGAAAGGTAAATATAAAGCACAGAGAGAAGGGAAATATACAGTGATCACCCACTTTGCGTCCACCGCATTTTTATTTGAAATCGCAATTCGCTGAGTTGAATGCAGTGCTTCCTACGCTGCCTCAATGAATTCTAATGAAAAATAATTTCGAACAAGTTTTAGATGAGGGTTTTGCCTTTCCCTAATGGCACATTAAAGAAGGGAAAGGTAAATATAAAGCACAGAGAGAAGGGAAATATACAGTGATCACCCACTTTGCGTCCACCGCATTTTTATTTGAAATCGCAATTCGCTGAGTTGAATGCAGTGCTTCCTACGCTGCCTCAATGAATTCTAATGAAAAATAATTTCGAACAAGTTTTAGATGAGGGTTTTGCCTTTCCCTAATGGCACATTAAAAGGGAAAGGTAAATATAAAGCACAGAGAGAAGGGAAATATACAGTGATCACCCACTTTGCGTCCACCGCATTTTTATTTGAAATCGCAATTCGCTGAGTTGAATGCAGTGCTTCCTACGCTGCCTCAATGAATTCTAATGAAAAATAATTTCGAACAAGTTTTAGATGAGGGTTTTGCCTTTCCCTAATGGCACATTAAAGAAGGGAAAGGTAAATATAAAGCACAGAGAGAAGGGAAATATACAGTGATCACCCACTTTGCGTCCACCGCATTTTTATTTGAAATCGCAATTCGCTGAGTTGAATGCAGTGCTTCCTACGCTGCCTCAATGAATTCTAATGAAAAATAATTTCGAACAAGTTTTAGATGAGGGTTTTGCCTTTCCCTAATGGCACATTAAAGAAGGGAAAGGTAAATATAAAGCACAGAGAGAAGGGAAATATACAGTGATCACCCACTTTGCGTCCACCGCATTTTTTTATTTGAAATCGCAATTCGCTGAGTTGAATGCAGTGCTTCCTACGCTGCCTCAATGAATTCTAATGAAAAATAATTTCGAACAAGTTTTAGATGAGGGTTTTGCCTTTCCCTAATGGCACATTAAGAAAGGAAAGGTAAATATAAAGCACAGAGAGAAGGGAAATATACAGTGATCACCCACTTTGCGTCCACCGCATTTTTATTTGAAATCGCAATTCGCTGAGTTGAATGCAGTGCTTCCTACGCTGCCTCAATGAATTCTAATGAAAAATAATTTCGAACAAGTTTTAGATGAGGGTTTTGCCTTTCCCTAATGGCACATTAAAGAAGGGAAAGGTAAATATAAAGCACAGAGAGAAGGGAAATATACAGTGATCACCCACTTTGCGTCCACCGCATTTTTTATTTGAAATCGCAATTCGCTGAGTTGAATGCAGTGCTTCCTACGCTGCCTCAATGAATTCTAATGAAAAATAATTTCGAACAAGTTTTAGATGAGGGTTTTGCCTTTCCCTAATGGCACATTAAAGAAGGGAAAGGTAAATATAAAGCACAGAGAGAAGGGAAATATACAGTGATCACCCACTTTGCGTCCACCGCATTTTTATTTGAAATCGCAATTCGCTGAGTTGAATGCAGTGCTTCCTACGCTGCCTCAATGAATTCTAATGAAAAATAATTTCGAACAAGTTTTAGATGAGGGTTTTGCCTTTCCCTAATGGCACATTAAAGAAGGGAAAGGTAAATATAAAGCACAGAGAGAAGGGAAATATACAGTGATCACCCACTTTGCGTCCACCGCATTTTTATTTGAAATCGCAATTCGCTGAGTTGAATGCAGTGCTTCCTACGCTGCCTCAATGAATTCTAATGAAAAATAATTTCGAACAAGTTTTAGATGAGGGTTTTGCCTTTCCCTAATGGCACATTAAAGAAAGGAAAGGTAAATATAAAGCACAGAGAGAAGGGAAATATACAGTGATCACCCACTTTGCGTCCACCGCATTTTTATTTGAAATCGCAATTCGCTGAGTTGAATGCAGTGCTTCCTACGCTGCCTCAATGAATTCTAATGAAAAATAATTTCGAACAAGTTTTAGATGAGGGTTTTGCCTTTCCCTAATGGCACATTAAAGAAGGGAAAGGTAAATATAAAGCACAGAGAGAAGGGAAATATACAGTGATCACCCACTTTGCGTCCACCGCATTTTTATTTGAAATCGCAATTCGCTGAGTTGAATGCAGTGCTTCCTACGCTGCCTCAATGAATTCTAATGAAAAATAATTTCGAACAAGTTTTAGATGAGGGTTTTGCCTTTCCCTAATGGCACATTAAAGAAGGAAAGGTAAATATAAAGCACAGAGAGAAGGAAATATACAGTGATCACCCACTTTGCGTCCACCGCATTTTTATTTGAAATCGCAATTCGCTGAGTTGAATGCAGTGCTTCCTACGCTGCCTCAATGAATTCTAATGAAAAATAATTTCGAAACAAGTTTTTAGATGAGGGTTTTGCCTTTCCCTAATGGCACATTAAAGAAGGAAAGGTAAATATAAAGCACAGAGAGAAGGGAAATATACAGTGATCACCCACTTTGCGTCCACCGCATTTTTATTTGAAATCGCAATTCGCTGAGTTGAATGCAGTGCTTCCTACGCTGCCTCAATGAATTCTAATGAAAAATAATTTCGAACAAGTTTTAGATGAGGTTTTGCCTTTCCCTAATGGCACATTAAAGAAGGGAAAGGTAAATATAAAGCACAGAGAGAAAGGAAATATACAGTGATCACCCACTTTGCGTCCACCGCATTTTTATTTGAAATCGCAATTCGCTGAGTTGAATGCAGTGCTTCCTACGCTGCCTCAATGAATTCTAATGAAAAATAATTTCGAACAAGTTTTAGATGAGGTTTTGCCTTTTAATGGCACATTGAAAAGGTAAATATCACAGAGAGAAGGAAATATACAGTGATCAACTTTGCGTCCACCGCATTTTTATTTGAAATCGCAATTCGCTGAGTTGAATGCAGTGCTTCCTACGCTGCCTCAATGAATTCTAATGAAAAATAATTTCGAACAAGTTTTAGATGAGGGTTTGCCTTTCCCTAATGGCACATTAAAGAAGGAAAGGTAAATATAAAACACCGAGAGAAGGAAATTCGAACAAGTTTTAGATGAGGTTTTGCCTTTCCCTAATGGCACATTAAAGAAGGGAAGGTAAATATAAAACACAGAGAGAAGGAAAAATACAGTGATCACCCACTTTGCGTCCACCGCATTTTTATTTGAAATCGCAATTCGCTGAGTTGAATGCAGTGCTTCCTACGCTGCCTCAATGAATTCTAATGAAAAATAATTTCGAACAAGTTTTAGATGAGGTTTTGCCTTTCCCTAATGGCACATTAAAAAGGGAAAGGTAAATATAAAGCACAGAGAGAAGGGAAATATACAGTGATCACCCACTTTGCGTCCACCGCATTTTATTTGAAATCGCAATTCGCTGAGTTGAATGCAGTGCTTCCTACGCTGCCTCAATGAATTCTAATGAAAAATAATTTCGAACAAGTTTTAGATGAGGTTTTGCCTTTCCCTAATGGCACATTAAAGAAGGGAAAGGTAAATATAAACACCGAGAGAAGGGAAATATACAGTGATCACCCACTTTGCGTCCACCGCATTTTATTTGAAATCGCAATTCGCTGAGTTGAATGCAGTGCTTCCTACGCTGCCTCAATGAATTCTAATGAAAAATAATTTCGAACAAGTTTTAGATGAGGTTTTGCCTTTCCCTAATGGCACATTAAAGAAGGAAAGGTAAATATAAAGCACCGAGAAGGAAATATACAGTGATCACCCACTTTGCGTCCACCGCATTTTTATTTGAAATCGCAATTCGCGCTGAGTTGAATGCAGTGCTTCCTACGCTGCCTCAATAATTCTAATGAAAAATAAT
>CAHIKZ030004282.1:0-15000 GCA_903632075.3 Acanthosepion pharaonis
CATCTCAGATTCAGTCACTTTCTCAACAACGTTAGGTAGCTTCCCGGTGAACTTTCTATAAATACTTTCAGAGTAAATGACGAACTCTTCTCTGTGTTACTCAACACAGTAAGCACAGTACTATATTTGCGGCAATGTATGACCATTTTACAACTAAAATGACTAGATGCAACCGTAAGTTTTATACTAACATTTTCTTCCACCGAACTTCTTGCTCGTGAAATTATCTTCTGGTTTATTGGTTTCTAGTCAGATTTGATATTCAAAACTTTAAATGCAATATCAATCTTCATAATTATTGTTGTTTTACTGTACTCGTTCCTTAATGGCATATTTTCTCATATTCTCTAACAATCACTAACTCTTTGCGTCTTAGTGGCTTTATTGCCTTACTTGTGGTGAAATGAGCAAAAAAATACTACTATTTGAGTAGACATTCAGTTCTATTTTAAAAAGCATTTATTTCATATAGCGGCCTTCACACACGAGAAAATCTATTAAAGGAAATATACTCTCTGACCATCCTTATTTTAGCAATAAAATTTTCTTCAGTGTGCAGACCAGTAGACGAAATAAATACTGTTTAAAATAAAACGGAGCGTCTACAAGAATTCGTGCATCCATTAAAAATAACGTCTGAAGTAATTACACTGATAGATTGAAAAATAAATCTATTATTCCTTTAGAAGACTAAGGTAGAAATATTTCAGAGGCTTTCGTATGGCTTTTTATATAAAAATAAAAGACACACAAAGACAGGAATAGCAAATGGTATGTTCCAGGAATAAATAACATAAAATAAAATCTTCCCATCGCCATACTGTAGCTTTCTTTTGCCTTTTCTGTAAATACTTTTATGGTAAATGTTCGGATGAACTCTTAGCTATGGTACCTAGACTTTATGAATTTAAACACAATTGACTTGGTTAGATTTCACTGTAAGTTCTCTGCTAACATTTTTCCTTTTGGGTCGCTCTTCCCACTTCTTGCTTCCCAGCAAAATTTGATCTTTAAAAATATAAATGTCATATTAATCATTATCTACTCTCTTCTTGAGTACTCTTCTTCTATTGTTCTCACTTCTTAAAAATGTTTCTTTTTTTATTCTTTCATACTCAGTAATTGCTTGTGTCTTAGTGGCTCTAGTGCCTTGTATGGGAAATGAATTATTTTTAAAAAAAATAGGCAGGTCCCACCTTACTTCATGCAAAATTAATCCTGGTCTTGCTTCAACAACAACAACAAAACAAGGCTATGTGTGTATGTATGTATGTATAGAGACTTGTGTAGAATAACATTAGAAACAATGAAAAGAGTACTGAACATGATACGTTTATAAACAGACTTGCACTGACATATATCAGTACAAGTTTGTATATGTGAACATATATTTATACAGTCTATGTATAAATACATTTATACATTGCTACCTAGACTTTATTAATTTAAGCGCGGTACTGGATTGGCGAAAGGTCTCATCAATACACACATAAATCATCTACATGTATCCGTAAGTTCTATGCTAAGAGTTTCTTTTCTCGCATTTCTCGCTTGTGGAACTCTCTTCCTGTTTCTTGCTTCCCAGCTGACTTTGATCTTCCAAAGTTGAAATGCAATGTCAATCGTTAACTATTGTTTCTGGACCAGTCTTCTATTATTCTCGCTTCTTAATAATGTTACTTCTTTTCTTCTTTTTCTTTCATACATTGTGTCATAGTTGTTTTACAGACTTGCGTGGAGTGATATGATTACAAAGAAAGATTTCTAATGGGTAGGGTATACACATAAAAAGGGGAAATTCAACTAATAGCTGTTTGTTCGAATGAATTAAAAATAAACCTTCTAATTTGTAACCCCTGGAAAATAGATAAAAAAAAGGGGAAATTCAACTAATAGCTGTTTGTTCGAATGAATTAAAAATAAACCTTCTAATTTGTAACCCCTGGAAAATAGATAAATACAAGACTTTACAATAGGCCTGGTTCAGTCAAACCAAAAGACAGTCCGTTTACTCAAATCTACGACAAAGAACTCCCTTATCCCAAAGGGCTTAGTGGAAGGTTTAGAGATCAAAGCACAGTCACCTGACAATACATAGTAACTTATTATTGTAAATACGTTTCTATTTCCATATCGTCTGTATCGGTCACCGCTTAGAAATACAAGTTGTTTTATGTTTAGATATGTAAGTGGGGTAATGGATAACGACTCGGAGTTGCAAACCAGCAAGAAGAGTTCAACATTTCAAAGAGGTTCGTTATATTCACTTACACGCAAATATCATTGGGAAAGGTATGTATCTGCCTCTTCGGCCACTATAAGAATAGATTTTATTTCCAGTAAGGTTTACCCTGTATAAGGTTCAGGGCCACTCAAGGTGGAGGATTACGACTAGGAGTAATTTGTATGTATATGAGGGGAAGATAACGGTTGACTCTAGACATGAACAGGTTAAGATTGTAGTGATAGGGGAAACAGCATCTTGGGAGTTTGTTCCACAAGGCAATGTTTCGTGGGAAGAAGCTGTGGAACTTACTTCTCACCGACAGAATACGGGGGGGATGTGGGTGGTTTGCTACTAGGTAAGTGACATGGCTGGTCCTAACCCCGAAAGTTAGGCCTGGCGGTACCATGTAGTTCGTCCGAGCACTTTCCATGGTAGTAACGACAGAGAAATAAGAGACTCGCTACATCCCCCCACCCCCTGTGAGAGAGGTTAGAAAATAATTCTTCTAATAATTCAACAATGGCTTAGAGAGGCTTTTGAAATCTATCAAGACTGGAAAGTGAAGTCAGGGCGGCTCCCGCCCAAATATGGCAACAGTACTCCATTTTCGTCCTGATCTAGTGAATTAGTAAGACGTGTATCAGTAATTCATTATTTAATTGCTTTAAATAACCTGAAAATAGCGAATAAACCGTAAAAAAGAGAAAAATAATCTTTTGTAAATGTAGTATTTATCACCATGTATCAAATTTCTCTATGTCGGACACACGTCAATTTCTGTTAATATCATACTTATTATAAAACCCAGGTTGTGTGTGTGTGTGTGTGTGTGTGTGTGTGTGTGTGTGTGTGTGTGTGTTTATATATTGGATCGGATTTCCTACATTTTTCATCCGATTTCAAAAAAACTTCACAGGACTACGTAAAATTACCTTACAGAGGTTCTGAAAGCGCCAAAAATTGGAAAAAAACACAATTGTTTTTGCATGAAATCAATTTGAAAACACGATTAAGAGGCATCACGAGAATGAAAGGGGGGCAACTCATATCGAGTTATACTTATTATTAAACCTAGGTTGTTTGTGTGTGTGCGTGTGTGTGTGTGTTCGTTTATATATGGGAAGCTAATTAAGACATGGGTGTCTGTCAACCTTAAACAATAATCTTTGTCAATTTTATTTTTCAGTCTTTATGATGGTCGATACTTGATCTATCTCTTACTGTTACATCCCCGGGCAACGCCGGGCTCTACTGCTAGTAAGAAATAAGCCTGCTTAGTTTTAAAATATATTAACTTACTGATAATTTTACAGACAAAAAATTGTTGTAAGAATGTGATTGATAGATAAATAAAATATGAAACCATATATATATATATATACACACACACACGCACGCACGCACGCACGCACACACACATATATATATATATATATATATATATATATATATATATATATATATATATTCGACTCTCCCGTCAAGATTCGACGTATGAGGATCAAGCAGATCAGTTCCTAGGAAACCGACAACCCGACAACAGCACATAAGATTTGGTTATAGTGGTGAAGGTTTCGTGCAGGACCGAATACAGAGACCTGGTACACTACGTGTCACAAGGTCCCCAAACGACCCTTCGCAGGTTTTGAATTCAGAGTTGTCATTCTACTAGACCAGTTGCCATCCAAGGCTATAGAACCCAGTCTGTTCTGCTATTTACACATAGCTGGAGGAAGAAGGGTATTAGTGAATGTAATGGATTCGACTGGAATTCGAACTCGGCTCTCCGATTCCTCAATCCAAGCCGCTATCCGTACTCCACCGTGCCATATATATATATATATATATATATATATATATATATATATATATATATATATATATATATATATATATATATATATATATATATATATATATATATATATATATATATATATATATATATATATATATATTTATATGTTAATAAGTTTCACAAAAAAGGACAAATAAAACTCAATTTTCATAACAATGGATTAAATAAACACATTTGACAGGCGAATTATGCAAAATAGGAAAAGATAAAATTATTTGTACGGTATGAAAGATAGAAAAAATTGAACAATTTTCGCAATATTAATCTTAAGACATAAGATGAAGATTTTGCATTGATAGTTGTAGATTTCAAAATGGCTAATAATTTCGCTGCTGACTATATATAAATATATGCAAACACACACATATATATATATATATATATACATGCACATATATATATTCACAGACATATATATATACACGCATATATTTACACACATATATATATACATACGCACACACATATATATACATATATATATATGCCCATGTATATATACACATATATACGCATATATATATACACACATATATACACATGCACACTTATATATACGCACACATAAATGCACATATTTAAACACACACACACACGCGCGCACACACACACACATATATATATTTTTAAGACATTTTTATATTTATACATTCTTTTTATAGATACAAATATTTAAGTAAATATTTGTATCTATAAAAAGAATGTATAAACATAAAAATGTCTTAAAATAATTGTCGGACATTGTCCATTTCATAATATACATATATATATATATATATATATATATATGTGTGTGTGTGTGTGTGTGTGTGTGTGTGTGTGTGTGTGTGTGTGAAAATATATAGAAAATAGGAAAGAACTGGTAAGGTAAATAATCCAAAGTTATTATTTTTTAAAAATAGTGCTTGATACAAAAGTAGAGCATAAATATGGAATATAAAAGCTATTATATTGTATGCTTGTTTTTAGGTAATTATTCAAACCATAAATTTAATGATGTCGACAAAAACCCGTTAACTCATGTCTATTGTTTAATAGATTATTATTATTATTTAGAAACTTAATAATGGAGGCACAAAGGGCATGGGTCATCCCAAAATTATAAACAGGACTAGAACATGTAAAATTTGGGATTCAAATAATTATATTGAAGTTTTCGGCTCTTGTTTTGAAACATGAGACTTCTTATTTCGCGAGTTGGAATCATATTTTTAAATAAATAATTATATATATATATATATATATATATATATATACGCTCATGCAAAATTTATTTCGGTTAAGCTCACTGAGGAGGAAGTGTGGTTTTATAAACAGTGACTATTACGGATAATAATGCATGACTCTTCGGTAAATCGAATCGAGTTCTCTTGGTCCCTGTGTGTTTATCTAAAAATAAATGCACTTAAATTCACCTTCTTCCCTGTCGTGCTTGGGGGTAAAATCTCCGACTGACGCCAATTCAGCCGGGTTTCGGTCCTAGCTAGAGGCAACCGGACGTCTAGCCACACTGATGAGCTGCAAACGAAACAGTCTGTCTGTGGATGACGATATATATATATATATATATATATATATATATATATATATATATATATATATATATATATATATATAATACAGGTCAATGAGAATATAGTTATGCGTAAAATTGTATTTAAGGTAATTCAAATTGATCATATAGTTTGTCAATAAAGTATTCACTATATAGGTAGATATACTGCAGTCACTAAAATATTATGGTTCAATCGATTTATCTCTTGTTAGCCTTCAGAAAGTGTATCTATCCCTCTGATTGTTGTTACCCGAAAATTTAAATCAGACGAAAGATAAGTCGATTGAACTTTTATTAATTTATTTACTATATATATATACATATATATGTATGTGTGTGTGTATGTGTGTGTGTGTGAGTGTTTGCCTGTGCCTGTATTATATATAATATATGAAAAAAAAGTGATCATGTGACAAGGTGGAAAATTTATTAGCGAAATGCATAAAGGTTTATGTATTTGCATCTTGATTTTCCATAGTTGGGCAATTTTGACGGGTAGTTTGCGTTGTCTCTCTAGTTATGTGGACGGTCGAATCTTGATGAATCTCTCGTTCGTATATTTGCGTGATCATATATTCGATCATATTTATGTGTTTGTCTATTATGACGTGATGTCTGTATGTCGTGTTAGAAATAAACCTTTCTCCCCCGTCAACTAAATCTCTAATCATGACCCTGTCAATGTAACTAATTCTGTAGACATGTATTGTACCTCTTACTTCCGCACAGATTCGGACGAAAACTTTAAAATATTTGTAAGAACAATACATTGAAATTTAGGCATATTTTCTCCGTTTTTTCTTTGAATAATTTTGTTAGTTTCTAAACTTGATGCATTATTATAATTCGAGTTTAATTTCCGTAACTTTTATTTTGTAATTACATAGCAAATTGGAGAAATAATTAATTATCCTGATCTCCAATAAAATCTAATATTAATTTTAAAGTATTAATAAATTGTATCTATGATCCGTTGTCGCGTTATTTGAATTATCATGTACTTGTAATTTGATTGGTCATTACATCTTACGTAAAAATATTCCCCCAGTGGATTGGTTTTGAACTCTTTAAAAACTTTTTTTTTAATTTTATTTTCAACACCATCACTTGACAAGACACCAGAAGTGTTGAAACAAAATGGCTATTTTTGTAATGATAACATACTTATGTTATAATTTTTAAATAAATATTATTCGCTTTACTCTGTATTGCGCACTTTTTAAAAAATATTGTTTTCAAAGTTTATTCCATCTACACCAACCTTATATTCGCATATATATATATATATATATATATATATATATATATATATATATATATATATATATATGTATATAATGAACAAGTATAATTTCTGATCTCATTTCGCTGATTTTAATTCTAACAGACACCAACAACTCTAACATATCTATATATAATATATATAGTTGAAATGGAAACTTTTGGAAGTAAGGTCTGATGATCCAGAGCCATTTAAAAGGGCCGTGGTGAAATAATTTATTACATGGAACCTTAAAGTGATCTGTTTTTATTCAAACACAAAAACGAAAACATTTAAGGAAAGCATAAGTTTTTGCTCGATATCAGAGATAGAGTTTTAATAGAATTAATATAGAGAAATTGTCTCTTAACTGATCGGTATCAATCCCCATCATGCCGACTTCGAAGTTTCGTTGACTCGTCAAGAGCTTGTCCTGATTTTCTGTTGATATTTGCGTGTTTATACGCGTTTGTGAACATTGTGTTTATTATTATTATTATTATTATATTTCTAGGTGAGTCTGTAAGTCCGAATTTTTTTTTTTTTGCTTGTTTAATGAATGGCATTTCCTTCTTTTGGTTATCTTTTTTTATTTTTTATTCCTTATTTGTTCTTTATTTTCTACCGTTATCTCTGGAGTTTTGTTTGCTGGCCATTTTTTAACATTTAGTAGTGGTGTGGGATTTTCGGTGATTGGGATGTTTTATTATTTTATGATGTGCTGATCGCTTGGTGGTTTTAATGATGGCGGTTGAACGTTTATATGTGCATATGTGTGTATGCGTTTTATGTGTGTGCACGCAATTACGCGCCAGCGTACATATATTTTACTGTGTGTTTGCGTCTGTGTATGTGTTTGTATACATGTGTCTACGCACTGGCACACACATATCCGTATGATTATTGGTGTTAGTTTTTGATTTTGTGTGTGTGTGTGTGCGTGTGTGTAAATTAGTGAATTTTTGGTGATAACTTGTGTAATTGATTTTTATTTCCATATTTTTATCTGCTGTGAAAAACCACAAACTTACAGACTCACGTAGAAATATAATAATAATAAAACACCTGTTCACAACAGCATATAAACACGAAAACATCTTAAATATGTTCAGGAAAACCGGATAAGCCCTTGACAAATAAACGTATTCTCTACATTTACGAAACTTCGAAGTCGGCACGACGGGGTGACACGGTTCAGCTAAATGACAATTTTACTATATTAAATCTATTAACGCTCTGTCTCTGATATCGAGCACGTTACCACAAAGTCTTTAAATGCCTTTCTACCAGTAAACCATTGATAGTCAGCAATTTTAACTTTCAAGCTTTCTTACAATTCATCACTAAGCTCCGATAGCGAAAAAAAACTATTCCTAGTCGAGCACTTTTACAGACACTTGTTATTGTACAATTATTTTCTGACAACACTATGTCCTTCTGCTATATTTCCAAAAACCAACTTACTACAAAATGGTACAAATTCAATTCATCTACTCACTAAAAACATACCCACATAAAAATTACACGACCACAAAATCAAACTTACGGAAAAAGAGAACATTTCATAAAACGCATATGATGGAATATATTCTGTTTTACCAAAAATGACAACCACAACAACACTGATAACAACAACAACAATTTTGGGTTTAAGTCAGTGAACTTATTGCATTCGAAAACGACCTAATAAACCTAACAAATAAAATAAAACAGGAAAAATTAACAACAAATTACAAAAACAGCTAGAAAAAGACTTAAAAACGATAAACAATTTAGAAAACTATATATACAAGCCGACAAATCCAGAACTATCAAAAAAAAAAACAAGCAAGCATTGAAAATACCGACAGAAAAACCAGACAAATCAATGGCGAGTGAACGTATAGAAATACGTTTACGAAACTTCGAAGTCGGCATGTCGGGGGTGACACCGATCAGTTAAGTAACAATTTCGCTATATTAATTCTTCTCTCTCTCTCTCTCTCTCTCTCTCTCTCTATCTCTCTATATATATATATATATATATATATATATATATATATATATATATATTCAGCAAAGAAAATATCTACAGTAATTGACAAAAGGGTTGGCTTCTATAGCAGTTTTTATAAGAATGAAATTCAGATAAACTTTTAATGTCGACTAGTTTCTTCTCTTCATAACCAATGCAAACAACTATTATTTAAATACGAAACAAGATGGATTTTTTATTTTAGCTCATACAATTTTACAATTCTGCTGTGTATTGTATCATCCTTCACTGCCAGATTCACTGTTGATTCATTTGAAAAATTCCGTTGGGATATTTGCTATTCTTTGATTATAGAATTTCTTCATTTGTGCAAATTTGTTACGAGATTTTTGGAGTGTGTTTGTCTTCTGTTATCACTGTTTGTGACTCTAAATATTTCATATATATATATATATATATATATATATATATATGAAAGAAAGAAAAGATGTGTGTGAGCGTGCATACGATTTTCATTTTTACGAGTGAGTATAGAAACGTTCTCACGTCGACCTACTCCACAAAATCCGACTAAACATAATTTTGTTTTTTGTTTTTTTTGTAAGTGAATATTATGTATCCATATGTTTAAATATTCAGAGATAGAGGAACAAACAAAGGATTATTTCACTGTAAAGAAAACTAAATATATCTAAAATAGCAGAATGAAACAATGTAAAAATTGGGAATAAAAGTAAAAAAAAAAAAACGAAATTTTGTCAATCTGTAACATAAATAAACAAACACAAATTCTTTCACGGCAGCAAGTGAAATGTGCTTGTCACTTGGAAAATATTCCAATTGAATGACACCCATTTTCTGAGTTTCCTTATCGGAAAACATTGTCTTGTGGCAAATTGTTTTTTTTTAATGTTTTATTTTGATTTGTTGTTGTTGTTTTCTTTTTCTTCTTTTTTCCTTTTATTTATTTTGTGTTCCTTTTTTAATTTACTTTTAATAAATTCTCCCCCGTTTAATTTTTGCATTATACTATTTACACTTGTCGAATTTGATAGCAAAAAAAAGAGAGAAAAAAAAAAGAGACATTCTCATAGAAATCAAATAATTTCATTGGTGGACTCTTACATTTATATAATGAGGAAAACAGGTAAAACAAAAATATCCATCCTAATCCATAACCACTGGGATTTACAAATTTTCTTTCTTTTTTTAATCCCAATTGGAGAGGTTCAGAAAACGTTCAAACTCTAATTAAAATGTAACGGCTGTTATAAGAAAAGTTGAAAGAGAAAATAACAACGAACGTGAAATTTCCGAGTACAGTAATTGTCCGTATAGTAAATTAATATATTCGTACTAGAGTATCCATTTTCGTTGTTGTAGTGATACTAGCAAATTAGTATGCATAATTTGCATAAACATAAGTGAACACTCCTATAAGTGGTCACTGAGTATAACGAAGTAGACGTACTTACTAGTGCTAGACTTGGACTTCACAACAGTTGTCATGAGCAAGGCTATCAAAACGAGCTACAGTCAGCAGACTGTTATTCATATGAAGTCATTATTAAATTTTGAATTTGACTTTCTTCTCATTATTGTTACATTTTCGTCGTATTTTTAAAATAGTGCCAAATGTCTCAAATGTTAAAATTTTAAATTTAACAAACCAAAGTGGCAAACTTGTGTTTTGGCAACGACATTTCGGTCCCTCTAGCATTTTAAGTGTTTCATATTCGGTGAAATTCTTGGATTTTCAAGATGAACCATTCTGTTTCTGTGGAGATTTGTCTTTGTTTTGACTTGAGGAACGCCCACCCAATGTTTGTAAAAGTATTTTTTGATACACCCTATATATACAAGAGTAAATCAAAATTAATCCGAACATTCGTCATAACATATGTTATGAGTGTCAATAATTTTGACAATCCCACGTATATATATATATATATATATATATATATATATATATATATATATATATATATATATATATATATATATAGAGAGAGAGAGAGAGAGACCGATTAAAATTAAAATAAAATATAAGATAAGAAATAAAAATTGAAAATAAAAATAAATAAATAAAAATAAAAAAATAAATAATTACAAGCAAATTAATTTAACCCAAATAAATAAACAAATAAACGACTTCCGGTAAAATAATCGCGAAAATAGACTACAACAATGCACCACTGACCCGTATATATAAATAGCCGAGAAAATGATATATATATATATATATATATATATATATATATATATATATATATATATATATGGCCTGACGATTGCGTCTAGCATGAAACCGCCGGTCAACTCTGTTGCCTTCAATATTCACTTTTATATTTAAACACGCTCTATCTCTGATATTGAGCACTTTATCCCAAAAATATAGCACACCCTAAGATTATATTTCTTCATATATATATATGTCTATATGTGTGTGTTTGTGCATATTTTGCAGTTGTAACATCCAATGATCAGATTTTGGGCTTGTCTAAATAGCAAAGAATATAATAATGATAATTCTTCATCTTTAAAAATTCGAAAGAAACTCCACCTTGTATCATAGTGTTGCTCTTCAGACTTTTCCCTAGGATCAAAGTGTCGTATCTATACTTTTATGTGATGTGTCTCTTCAAGGCATTGGCCGATCATTGCTCTCCACAATTTCTTTTTTTTTTTTAGCCCACCGTAATGATTTTTTCTTTTCTTTTTAACAGTTCTCCCACTCATTGTGCTACATCCATTCGTACAAACGAGCTGGGTAGGCAGCTCGCTGTTTGCCTTTGTTTTATTTGCCTTTGATATATCCTGTGAGTTCCAAATTCTACAATTCCTTCTTTTTCAATACGTGTACTATACTTTTCTACTGTCTCAATCTAATTCGGAACATGTCCCCTTTTTCTTCCTAATTTCCTTAAATCCTTAAGACCTCTTCGTTTCTAACACGCTACGTCCATATTATTCCTAACATCTTTCTGGAGAGCCACATTTTTGTTACTTCCATTTTCTCTTCATCGGCATTCACAGCTTCTCACTTTTCTTGTTTATTAATACTTTGCTTAGCTTTTGGAATGCACCTTTCTCTATTCCAGTGCGTCTTCTGGTTTCAGTGTCGTATTTTACATCCTCTGTTAAAACAATTCCTAGATATTCTAATTTTAGTAATTGCTTGATTTTGATATCGCCAAATCTTAGTTGTCCCCTTGGACATTTTCTCTTGCCGACAACCATACAAAAATATTTAAAAGGATGGTAAGTACTTTCATCTCTCTTTCCTTTATTACCTTGTCTGGGTGGTCCTTCCGTCTGTCATCAAAACAGTGTTATCAGTGTATCTTATATTAAGAATTCACCCAACGATAATAAATTCTAGTGGGGCCTTCACCTTACTTAGGTTAGCCTCGCTGTATAGGTTGAATAAATTCGGCGAGAAGACACAGCCTGATACACATAATAATAGACAGGTTTTTACTTGGATATCATGTGGGTGTTTTTTGTTCAGCAATTCTGCTACATATGAGATGCAATCACATAAATGCTATAATTGACAAGGAGATTGACAACACTCTGATAATGTCGAAAAGCATCTTTGAAAGATTAGAATGTGGACAGACAACAACCTCAAATCAGAGACAACGGTTCTGATTCCTTGGTTACGTATCGCCGTCATATCCCCGGGGAATACTCCAGTAGTGTACTTATGAACCACTTTAAAGACGTAATGAATCGATTCCAGCACTGATATGGATATCTTCAAAATGGACCAAGGTCCCAAGCATCGAGATCACACTAAAGAATATCCAGATGTACTGGGCGTGCTATGTTGCTAGAATGAAAGAACATAGACACTATAAAGAATGTTTTTAATCTGTATAGTCTCAAACTTCATCTGCAGATCATATAATTTTCCGACAGTCAGATTTGGCGCATCAACACCCAGCTGTAAATCGCCTCGCCAGCTTGGAAGGAAAGAGAATTAGGCGAAAAAACAAACAAACAAGCAGACCATATATTCCAATGCAGTCTCTGTGAAAGGTCTTACGGGCCTCGTATCGACCTCAAGAGCCACCAGTGTGTTTGCACCAAGCTAGAACAAAACTGGACAGACCTTCAAATTTATCTTCGACATCAAAAAACTTCCAAGAAGAAGAATGGCGATATTTATGTTTTACACAAAAATGTATACATGTACACGAAGAATTTTGATATATTTTTGTCTACCTATAAAAGATGAGGGCACATATGAATGCCATATTCAATATTTTTGACGTTTATGGAAGCGTTTGGGTATATGAGAGAGACTCTCACAATTTATTAATATTAATATTGCTTGCGTATTAAAGTGTAACTTCACGGAGGATCCCTAACACATCCTATCTCTCTCTTCCCCTCTATCTACCTCTCTTCCCCTCTTTCTCTCTCTCTTCCCTCTATCTCTCTCTTCCCCTCTATCTCTCTCTTACCCGCTATCTCTCTCTCTTCCCCCTATCTCTCTCTTCCTCCTATCTCTCTCACTTCCCTCTATCTCTCTCTTCCCCCTATCTCTCTCTTCCCCCATCTCTCACTTCCCTTCTATCTCTCTCTTTCCCCTATCTCTCTTTCTTCCCCCATATCTCTCTTCCCTCCATCTATCTCTCTTCCCCATCTCTCTTCCCATGTATCTATCTCTCTTCCCCTATCTCTCTCTCTTCCCCCACCTCTCTCTTCCCCCTATCTCTCTGTCTTCCCTCTATCTCTCTCTTCCCCCCTATCTCTATCTGTCTTCTCTCCCCTATCTCTCTCCCCCATCTCTCACTCTTCCCTCTATCTCTCATCTTCCCCCATCTCTCTCCCTCATCTCTTCCCCTATCTTCCCCCTATCTCTCTTCCCCTATATCTCTCTCCCATCTCTCTCTCTTCTCCCCCATCTCTCTTCCCCCCATATCTCTCTCTTCCCCTATCTCTCTCTTCCTCTCTATCTCTCTTCCCCCTATCTTTCTCTCTTCCCCCTATCTCTCTCTTCCCCTCTATCTCTCTGTCTTCCCCTATCTCTCTCTATCTTCCCCTCTATCTCTCTCTCTTCCCCCTATCTCTATCTTCCCCTCTATCTCTCTCTCTTCCCCTCTATCTTTCTCTCTTCCCCCTATCTCTATCTTTTATATACCGAGTGTAACAGCACAAATGTCTGAAAACCTGGAAAAAAGAAAATCATTTAGTTCAGTGGGTTTTTAGATATTAAACATTCTGTGGAAAAGACAAGTGTGCTATTATACTCAGTATATATATATATATATATATATATATATATATATATATATATATATGGACAAAGTCCGACAATTATATTTTAAGACATTTTTATGTTTATACGTTCTTTTTATAGATAAAAATATTTAAGAAAATGTTCTGTTTATAATAAACAGTATTAATATTTGAGTTTCGGTTAGCTAAGTCGGTTTTACTGTTTTTAAACCACAATTCTTCATGATTTTCTCTCATGCATTCATATCTGCGGCTCTGTGGCTCAATTGGTAAAAGCACGTCAGGCTATATGACAGTTCCGTATAGGATACAGGTTCGATTCCTGTCGGAGGACGCATATTTTTTATGAAAATGTCACGGTAAATTCAGGCCGGTAAATGTTGTTAATACTGTTTATTATGAACAGAGCATTTACTTAAATATTTGTATCTATAATAAGAACGCATAGATATAAAAAATGTCTTAAAAAAATATATATATATATTAATACGTTTCATTAAATAATATAGACAAGTTTTGTCTATTTATTTTAAGCAAAATCCTTTCATGACGTCTGATAAGCTTAATAACATTATCATTGAAAGACGAAAGAAAGTTTATCAAACGTTATGTAAGGAGTTTGCTTGAAATAAATAGACAGAACTTGTCTATATTATTTAGTGAAACATGTATTAATGAAAAAAAATGTTTATATTATATATATACACAACATATATATATATATATATATATATATATATATGTGTGTGTGTGTGTGTGTGTGTGTGTGTGTGTATATATATATATATAATACATAAAAAGTTTAATGGTCATAGTTGAAAGAGACCAAGAAACAGTAGTATTAAAAAAGTGCTCAATTCAGGTGTAAAAAAAC
>CAHIKZ030004282.1:20000-40000 GCA_903632075.3 Acanthosepion pharaonis
TATTAGCAGATCAGGATTGAATCAAATTCAATCCCTTTGTATAAGTGTGGTATGGCTAGATAAAGAATTGTCGTTAATCGCTTTTGGTCATTGCCTTTCTGGTGGTGCCAAGCAGATTTTGTTGTTTCCAATGTATCATGATAATCCCATCAGTCCGCTAAAGCCAGCGATTGGAAAATGATTTGTATTAAGAACACCGTGCAGTTACATATCACCTGTTCTTTAAACACGCAAAGAGAGAATCACGCTCAGATGCACTTGGAATAGATACTCATAACGGTAAACACTTGATGAAAAATATACTCTGATTTCATCAAAAATTTCTCAGTACAAAGGCTTACGGCCGTATCATGTTGAAACACTGGTTCTCGTTCGATCACCGAAGTTAAGCTTAATGCAGTAATCTTGAAAGTTCGTTGGAATAATTTATAACAACTGGAAATTAGAAATCGGAGAGGCAAGATCTAATTCCAGTCGGGTTCGTTATATTTATTTTTGGGCAAATACCCTTGGGAAAGGTATGAATCAACATCTTCTCCCGCCAGCTATAGGTTAATGAGTTGGACCTGTGCCAGTAAATCATGATTATGTCAATAAAAATTCTTACAATCTAAAAATATTTTCCGGCTTTCCATAACCTAAAAAGGGTTGATAACCCGTAAAAAGAAATCAATAAAAAAAGTCAATAATGGATAGAAGTTATGATAAAAGAAATGAAATACTGCATACTCAGTTTGATAGGTAATAGATCAAAGTATATACAACGGTCGTGTATTTAGAATATTCGTTTTCAGAACCCGAGACCCGGGTTCGATATTTCATCAAGGTCGATTAATCAAGAAGGTAACATTTTCATTTCTGTTATCATTAATAATAATATTTGCACTATTTACATCGTTTGGACTGTTGTCCTCATCTTTATTGAGATTTATTATAAATTAATACAATTATGGCACAAGGCGGAAAAGGGGGAATGGATCGAGGCTGGTCTTCACTAACTATCATCACTATACCTAGCTAATCGGATTCACGACCCATTCACTCGTTACAATTTCCTCATTCACCATAAAAACTCATCCGTCGTCAATCAACAATCAGTCCTCCAACACCATAATATCACATCCTCTGGGGGGGGGGGGCAAAAAACATCCCAATGAGATGTTAAATATTATTTACAATATATATATATATATACAATATATATATATATATATATAAATCATATGAATGATCATGAAAAGGAATGGGTGTAACCCCAAAACAAACTAAATATCAAAACAAAGCATAAATAAGCATAACTGATGTTAGTAGGACCCGCCCAACCCTTCGAAAAAGAGAAGCCGCTGTGTTCTGCCCTTATACAAAATCAAGGGGCTCTATCACAGTTAATAATTACTAAACTGAAAGTAGTCAGATATTATAACCGACTGAAGCAGGCAGGGTCGGTTTGTATTACCCTCGAACCCCCCGACAGGAGGGTAGAGAAAACTGATTGAGGGACCCGGGCAATCTTATCGACATTTAAATCAAGTTAAATCAAATGTTGATGTTAAGAATTGCCGCAAAATATTGTTGATTTACTTAACATGGAATGATCTATTATGATATATCTCTAATTTGTATTTTTAGATACATTGTATTTATTTTCAGTTTTTCTAGTTGAATTGTTCACCTTTATTGAATATGAGATGTAGTAGAATCATGAATGATTATGAAAATAGTCAGACATTATAACCGACTTAAGCAGGCAGGCAAACTGATTGAGGGACCCGGGCAATCTTAACGACATTTAAAAGCTTTTGCGGATATTAACGTCATTCTGGTGGTATTTTCCCCCTCCAAATGGGTGAATTTATTTTGCTCATGTTAACTCTCGAGAAACACTATTGTATAAAATTCACTTTTTTTTTTTATCAATAATGTAACATTGAATGCGTTGAAATTATTCGACATTTTAACAAGTTAAATCAAATGTTGATGTTAAGAATTGCCGCAAAATATTGTTGATTTACTTAACATGGAATGATCTATTATGATATATCTCTAATTTGTATTTAGATACATTGTATTTATTTTCAGTTTTTCTAGTTGAATTGTTCACCTTTATTGAATATGAGATGTAGTAGAATCATGAATGATTATGAAAGAGATGTGGGGGTGTAACCCCAAAACAAACTAAATATCAAAACAAAGTAAAAATAAACATAACTGATGTTAGTAGGACCTCTCTCTCTCTCTCTAAGGGAGAGGGAAAAGAGAAAATATAGACGGGTATGGGGAATTAATAAAGCTGGCCCAGTCGAGATTAAAGGGGGCCAAAAACAAACTGGGGAGGTTGGGATTCTCAAGTTGGATCATAACCAAAGATGTAGCAGAGACCAGGCCAGAAACTACACTTACTCACATTAACTAGGTACACAATAGTTTGTCTAGCCTAACCAGTGGAGGGCTTCACAGGAAACTACCCCGATGTGATAAAGGTTGACCTAAAAGAGAAAATCAAGTCTAGCCGTGTTCAAGTGAACCAAGCTCGCCTCCGTCACCCACCTTTCGCTAAAAGCTGTCGAATTCAAGCGTTTTCTATCAGTTCTAATCTTCATCTTGAGCTGATGCTGACAGAATCGAATCAGATCCTGATGAGAATGTCCTCATCTTTATTACTACATTCACGACATTTCGGCCGTTGTATGTTCCGACCGTCTTCAGGTGATATACGATCGCATTTGGAATCGAGCCCTTTATTTAGTCCATAGAATGTTCGAATTCCACGCGTCTTACGCGTGTAGAGGATATCTCAGTATCAGTTAATTTACTTTGGTAAGCCAGCTGTCCGAGTTTTGTGACCAGCTATTGAACAACTGTGAAAACGTCGTGAATATGCCAACGAAGATAAGGATATCAGTCAGAACGATGTAAAGAGTTTAAATAGTTAGAATGCCTCATCTCAGAAATATAGACAGTTAATAAAAAATACTTTGAAATAATACAAGAATATAGTTAATAACTAAGTTGATCTGAAATTGTGAAAAGCATTACGAACCCGCCATGAAAATTAAACCTCAAAAAACCTGACAAACACCTTGATGAAATTCGAACCCCGGTCTCATGGCATGAAAGCGAATATCCCTACCATCCGACCGTTTAATGTACTCTGATCGAATGCATACCAAATTGAGTATGTAGCATTTCATTTCTTTTATCATAACCCATTACTGATTTTTTTTTATTAATTTGTTTTTACGGCTTATCAACCCTTTTTAAAAAAGGCTCCAAAAAGCACTTTCGAGATATTGAAGTAGTGGATATAAGGGTTTATTATACATGTGTTATTGATAGTGTATTCAATCAGCGACAAGTTAGTCAGTTATGTGGCATGCGTGATACACGCTTAGGCGATCATGTATCTTTCGATACCTGACTGACGAGGCAGATTTTTGTTCCGCAGTAGGTTGTCATTTCTTTCTGCGATAGACCAGTTGCCATCCAAGCGTATAAAAACCGGTCTGTTCTACTATTTACCCATAGCTGGAGGGGGGGAGAAGAAGAACATTCATACCTTCACCAAGGGTATTAGCACGTAAGTGAATGTAATGGATTCGACTGGAATTTGAACTCGGCTCTCCGATTCCTCAATCCCAGCCGCTATTAGAATGTAATAATTAGAAGTGACATAGAAACGTGGTTAGAACATTCGCAATATGAGACCCTCTGACTCTTATAAAGTGTAGTAGGTCAGTCACTTATGTGCCATGCGTGATAAACGCTTAGGCGATCATGTATCTTTCGATACATGACTGACGAGGCAGATTTTTTCCCGCAGTAGGTTGCCATTTCTTTCTGCGGTAGACCAGCTGCCCTCCAAAACTATAGAACCCGGTCTGTCCTGTTATTTACCCATATCTTGTAGGCGGGGGGGGAGAAGAAGAAGATTCATACCTTTTCCAAATGTGAATGTAATGGATTCGACTGGAATTCGAACTCGGCTCTCCGGTTCGAGCCGCTTTCCATTACTCCACCGTGCCACCAAGCACAAAATATAACAATACTCAACAGATGTCACATATCGACCTATCAATAGATACCTGATGAGGATCAAAACGTACTTGGTCGAAACGTTTATCTATATTAATATCTATATCAACCAAGATGAACAATAATACAATATAGTTAATCATAATATGTATCAGTTGCAAAAATTATTGATCCAGCCCCTTGGACATTGAAGATATTATTCAAGTATAAAATATGGAAAAGATGTGGTTTTAACGAAAAGGTCATAATTGATTCGCATTTATTGAAGTAAAAGGTGTATCGGCCTATATGGACTGGTATTAGTCCGGGAAAGTATTGATTATTATTTAGTGGAGATTTTCCAAAGTTGGTTGTTGATATGAAGGCAAAATTAAAAAGGCCTCGGGTGGTCTTCTTCATCTCACGGCAATGAAGAAAATCAAAAGAACGACATTAAAAATAAAATATGGCAGTCTGACATTTAGAAATGTGTTTACGCGAAAAACAAATCTCTTGCCTAACACGTAATGTAATCGTGTGCATCTTTTCAATCTGATTATTATTTATTTATAAGATTTTCAGATCTTAGTCCCATCTATCTCCGATCTTCTTCAGATGACCGTGGCACATAACGTTATTCTTGTTCCGACAATGTCTTCTCTAAGCTATGGTCCGCGATGTGCATTAAAAGCGAAGAATGCTGAACTGTTATGTCACATCGGAGATTCCATACAACATTGAAGAAGAAACTTGAAGCAATGGAAATTTGGTTCCATATACTGAACATATGAGTAACGAGGAAGATTTAAGGGAACTGGAAACAAAAAGGAAAGAAAGGGGCATTGAAATAGCTAAATACGGGGTGACCATCATAATCCCGAATCTTAAAATACCAATATCAAAACCATGAAATTTAAAATGGCCAAATTTGAAATCCCGAACTTATAAAATCTCGAAAGATCAAAATCCTGAAATTTAAAACCCTGGAAGGTCAAAATCCCGAAATTTAAAATAAGGAAAGATTAAAATCACAAAATTTAAAATGTCCAACATAAAAATATATTATCTTTGATGGTGAATAACTTCGTTAAAATGTCCGAATAATGACACTGAGGATGGCTCATGTGAGCCAAAAGCTTAGATTTACGACCAACTTAATAAAGAATATCCAAATATTAGACTATTTTTGTCTTTATTTTCACCCGAAATTAAAGCAAACATACGAACATTAGAAGGGATCATGATCAAACATAATAGACATTCATTGTCTGTTATATATGACAATATATATATATATATATATATATATATATATATATGATATCTGCTTCTTCTTTACATAAGGACATCTCTTCTACGCTTAATTGAGCGCCTATGGATTCGCAGATGACTCTGCATATCATACTGGCTAATGCATCACTCTTTACATGTGTGACACATGAAATACTTTTGAAGTGACTTGAAATGACTTTCTCCTTGTGCACTATCATGTGCCTCTTGGGTCAATCCTTAGAGAGGCTGATTTTCAAGTGATCTTTGATCACTATATATATATATATATATATATATATATATATATAGTCTTAAGGTGTGCTATATTTATGGGATAAAGTGCTCAGTATCAGAGAGAGCGTGTGTAAATATAAATATAAAAGTGAACATAGAAGTCAACACTTAGACGCGATAGGCTGTTTCATGATAGACGCAATCGTCAGGCCACGACTGCTGTTCTCGTGGCCTGACGATTGCGTCTAGCATGAAACAGACTGTCACCTCTAAATGTTGACTTTATGTTCACTATATATATATATATATATATATATATATATATATATATATATATATATATGAAAAACAAGTTGAAAATGAAAATAGTGTATTTAAGAATATTTATTTAGAGTGACTTTACCGGTTTCACAGTTGATTTTCAAAGATAAGTGTCTGTGACATGATCAGTTTCTCAGCTGACTGAAGTTGAACAATTGTTTCCGTTTTATACAGAAAAAAATGTGGTTCCGGTTGCTATCTGTTTGAAATGAAATCTGACTGGTTGATTATGATCATATAGTCAGGCAGAGTAATTTTGGCGCCCAAAATCGACGATTTGCCAAGAGTTGGGAATGTCATAGTTCAGTGATTCTGGCTAAAGTCAGCAGAGTTCAAGGTGTTAGGTAATAAATTGTGAAGTGGTTTATTTAAAAAAAATATCAAGTGTCAGAGATTTATTGAACCCTCATATCAATACCGAAAATGTTCAATGTACAAGAATTAAAATATATATATATATATATATATATATATATATATATATATATATATATATATGATACCTGCTTCTTCTTTACATAAGGCCATCTATTCAACATTGAAATAAACGTCTAGGGATTCGCAAATGACTTTGCATACCAGCCTGACTAACGAACCCCTCTTTACATATTCGACACATGGAATTCTTTTGTAGTGTATTGAAATGACTTTCTTCTCGTGCACTGTCATGTGCCTCTTGAGGCCAGCAATAAGTACCCTGCAGGTCTGTCGGGAAGGATAATCACAGTCGACCTCTAGTGGGGTTGATTTTCATGTGATCTTCGATCTCTAGGAAAACCGACACAAGTTAGCAGATGTTACATACAAGCTCTGTGTGCGTGTGCGTGTGCGCGTGTGTGTGTATGTGTGTGTGTGGAAAATAAGTTGAAAATGCAAATGGCGTCTTTAAGAATATTTATTTATAGTGACTTTACCGATTTCACAGTTCTATGATTTTCAAAATTCCAATTGAGATGGAGAGAGAGAGTGCCTGTGACATGATCAGTTTCGCAGCTGACTGAAGTTGGAGAATTCTTTCCGTTTTATACAGAAGAAAATGTGTCGCCGTTTTCTATCTAATTAAAATGAAATCTGATTAGTTGATTATGATATACATATATCGTGGCTTGGCTTCGCAAAACGCAGATCACGTAGGAGTCTGTACAAGTCGCTTGCAGGCACGTTTGTGATTGATAAGTCCAATGCGGGATAGGAACACTCGGTGGTAGTAGTTGCAGCTAAACGTCTGCACTGGACTCGATGGCATGGCATAGCATCGCAGTACTTCCTCCTCCGCCTCTTGTCCCTGAGAGCGGCCCTACAGGCATTTTCAAAAAAGTAGACAGTACGGTTGATGGCGAGACGCCAGACGTCACGGTTCTAAGCTAACGTTGACCATTGGCAATGGTTGACGTGACAGGCAACAAAGGATTTCTCAGGCAATCTTTGAATCACTACTTTGGTGCCCCTCTGACGCAATAGCCAGTGGAGAGCTCGCCGTACAATAAAATTTTAGGCAGGCGATTGCCCATCCCCGCGCAGCGTGTCCTCAGTGATATTCGCCTTTTCAAGAATTTCAGTATTCGACACGAAGCCTCACCTGTGTATGTTAAGGATCGTGCGGAGGCAGCGCTGGTGGAACCATCCGAGGAGTCGCAGGTGATGTTGGTAAGTGAGCCATGACTCTAAGCTGTATAGAACGATTAAAATACAAGTATTCAAATGTGTATATATTCAAATGAATACAGAAGAACATATATGGGGTCGTCCTGGTTGCAGGAGATACCGGATAGTTGTCAGCGTTGAGAGCCAATCGTCTACGGGGCTCCACTCTAGGTTTTCTCTCTTGGGTCACTTCCCTAGCCATTTCCGTGTTTGACCGCACGGCAGCGGAGGTTTTCCTTTCCCTAGATAAATTGTCTTCCTGTTCTATCGTGCTTGCTTCATTTAGCAGATCAGAATATATATATATATATATATATATATATATATATATATATATATATATATATCTTACTTATTATAAAACGCAGATTGTGTGTGTGTGTGTGTGTGTGTCTGTACGTTTATATATTGCATCGGATTTCCTACATTTTTCAACTGATTTCAACAAAACTTCACAGGACTACGTAAAATTACCTTGCGGTGGTTCTGACAGCGCCAAAAATTGGAAAAACACAATGGTTTTTGCACGAAATCAATTTGAAAACACAATTAAGAGGCATTAATGAAAGGCGGACAACTCATATCGAGTTATACATATTGAGTTATCGAGTTATACTTATTATAAAACCCAGGTTGGTTGTGTGTGTGTGTTCGATTATATATGAGATCAGATTTCCTAGATTTTTCAACCGATTTCAACAAAACTTCACTTTTTTTTTTGGCAGGTAGTGTTTCTTATTGTCTTGCACACTTTTTTCTTTATTTTTACATTCAGAATGCTTTAAAAATTCCATTTACAAAACAATTGTTTATAATAAAATTCTATTCAATCGGTAGATTCATAACGATTGAAAACAATGTTTTTGTTTGAGTTTGGGTTTGACCAATTCGTAAAAAAAAAAAAAAATTAAGACATGCGTGTCCGTCAACCTTAAACAATAATCTTTGTCAATTTTATTTTTCAGTCTTTATGATGGTCGATACTTGATCTATCTCTTACTGTTACATCCCCGGGCAACGCCGGGCTCTACTGCTAGTATATATATATATATATATATATATATATATATATATATATATAAGAGATCAGCCAATTACTGTAACTTGGTTTTGTTATCGTCAGGCTATATATTTGGCCTATAGTGCCCGACGATAACGAAAGGCTGAAACCAAGGTAGTGTGTTTGGCTAATCTCCTAATCTTTTCAAATTTAAAAGCTCTACATGTTAAAGTTTTATTCTCTTTAAACGGATATTGAGCACTTTTTTAACATAACTGTTTACTGGTCTATTTTAATTCCGATAACATTTTCATAATTATACGTATATATATATATCTATATATATATATATATATATATATATATATATATATATATATATATATATATAATGAGTGTCTATATAAATCGAAAATACTCGATTAAAAACACGCAAATAAATTGCTAAGGAGTGTTATAAGATGTGAGATTGTAAACATCATGCGAAGTCGGTGCTGTTGGAGTAGAAAATTTACATATTCGACACATGGAATTCTTTTGGAGTGTATTGAAATGACTTTCTTCTCGTGCACTGTCATGTGCCTCTTGAGGCCGGCAATAAGTTCCCTGCAGGTCTGTCGGGAAGGATAATCACAGTTTACTATGAAATGCGTCTGAGAGGGAAATTTTGCTCACACGAAATGTTTTCTATGACAGACAAAGATTTGCTAATCTGTTGTTGATTTGGAATCAGTTTTAAAAACTTCACTGGTCTTTGCATTTCCACACGTTGCATAATGAAAATGAAAGCGGATTTTTGCAAGAAGTAAAGTTATTTTAAAGATTCTATGAAAACGGCGATAAGATTTGAAATTAAAACCAAAGTCAGCTCATTTGAAACTGTATCCGAGTCTAGAAAATACAAGTTTTTCCACCATTGTTTCGAATCTGTGCTGGGAACAATCGATACCAAGTAAATTGGGCAATAGTCAAATCACAATTTATGTCCAATCATCATTTAATTAAATATTAAAAAAATTAATTAGAACATCTGCTCGGAGTTGCTACAGGTTAAGCTACAAGTAATAGACCGCCGCACGACATTTAAAAACTAGCATTATTAAGCCATATCCCTCCATCTTGCACATTTATAAATCTACCATTCATCTGAATTGATCGTTCGTATTCAACTGAATATTGCTGCCTGATGTGGTGCTCCTGCTATATATCTTAAGATTCTTGATAAGTTTCTAAAGAAGGGTATGTAATGTTATTGGTCCTGACCTGGCATCTCATCTTCAGTCTCCTTTCCTATCTTTTCTTGTGCTCCTGCTATATATCTTGCCACGATAGTTCTTTCGGTAACTGACGCAAAATGTGGGACCCCCAACCCTACATCGGGTTGTTTATGTCGATACACTAGCACTACGAAGACAAGATTAAAGATTTCTTTCAAGCCATGAAGACAATGCATGATTGAATGCCTCCTGAGACATGTTACTTAATTGTACTCATAAACAGGCCGCGACAGCGAGTAGAGAAAGCAATACCATAAATACAGGATAGTTTTTCGAAGACGCATCATTTCTGATGTCTACTCACTGTTGGAGATCGACGATTTGACTAACGTTGCGATAAGCAAATAAAAAAGATGAAAGTAAATGCTAGTTAAAATAAACAGTATTATTTTACAATGATTTATCGAATAAAATTGAATATAAAAAAGAATAGTAGTTAAAAATTAATGAATTGATATTAATAATAACGGTTGACCATGATTCCAAAAAAGAGTATCAACATAGATGGTGAACTCTTCAGTCACCTAAATTTCGCTGATGGCATCATTGTAAAATACACCACACTGTGAGCAAACCAGTAGGTCTTAACACGCATCTTGAGAAAAAAAATCCTCAGGTAATATTAATAGCAATGCTAAGCCATCGCTTGTTATTCTCGATGCAAAGATGATTCGAGAAAGTACACAGTTTACAATATTATATCATCAACAAAATCAAAGTTATTAACATAGACGGCTAACTTCTCTACCACAGAGACTTCTCAGAAGACATCATCCTAATAGTCCATAGGCCTCAGGAACTAGAAGAGATGCTTAATGCTATCCACACTGTAAGCCTTAACATTGGAAAATCAATGTTATATATAACAGCCACGCTAAACCAACACTAGTTATTGTAGATGGAAAGACCATCGAAGAAGTAGACAGTTATGTGTACATCGGAAAGAAGATAGCAAACGAAGTCAAAAGAAGGATTGGGTTTGGCTCGGCTGTTTTTTTGGTAAAGTTTATAACGTCAAGAGAAATCCCAAGGCAGCATTCGAAACGAAGAGAAACTTGTTTAATGGATATGTTCTGCCCGTGATGAATTATGGAAGTGAGGCATGGGAGAACAAAACTACCACTGCAGACATTCTTGCAGTGTCCCAACGTGAAATAGAGTGAATCATACTCAGAATCACGTTACGTGACAGGAAGGTCGACACTTAGATTCGACAGCGGACTAGATTGAAGAACATAATCGAGAGCAAAAAAAGATGGGTTGGTCACATCGTGCGTCTCAACGGGTGAACCATTAGAGCGACAGAGTGGACACCAAGGCAGCGGAAAAGAACTAGAGGGTGGCCAAAGGCAAGATGGCGCTTTTATCTGACCGATACATCGGCTCACATTACCTAGTATGGCCAGAGATAAGAAGTGGTGGAGGACAGCCAAGGAGGGTCTCCTCCAACATAAGTGAGAAGGCCCAAGATTTGGATTTGGGCGCTATCTATCTATCTATCTATCTATCTAATACTAAAGTCTGCGATTCGTGCGTGCGTTGTCCTTCCGACTTATAATGATTTAAGTTTCTTTCTTCCTCTCTCCTTCCACTCCTTCTCTCTTTCCAATTCTTTCTCTTTCCACCACTCACTGTTCATCACTGTGATTGCATGCGTGCTTGCGTGGTGCGTCCGTCCGGTGCATAATGATTTAAATTTCTTTCTTCCTCTCTCTTTCCACCTCCTCCTCTCTTTCCAATTCTTTCTCTTTCCACCTCTCTCTTTCCACCCCTGGGGTTGCATGCACGCATGCGTGGTGCGTCCGTCCGGTGCATAATGATTTACGTGAATAAGATTTAAAAATACGAGTTTTTTTATACAGTATTTTTATTTTAACTTTCTTCAAACAGACAATTTTTTAATTGAAATATCTTTAAATTAAAGACAAACAAAAAGAGATCCCGCTTTGCTGTTTTGTTCAGTTGTTTGTAGAGGAATTATTTATATTTCAGCTTTCTTTAAACAAACAATATTTTAAACATTTAAAAAACATTTTTTCCATATTTAAAAAAATATTTTCAAGTGAATATGATTTAAAAATATGTTTTGGCATATTCAAAAAATATTTTTAAGTTAATCTTATTTAAAAAAAATATTTTAAATGAATAAGTTGTTTATACAGTAAGTAATTTTTTTTATTTTAACTTCCTTCAGACAGACGATTTTCTTAATGAAAATATTTTTATGTTGAAGACATACGCAAAGACATCTGGCTTTGCTGTTTCATCCAGTTGTTTGTAGAGAAATTATTTATATATCAGCTTTCTTTAGACAATGTTTCAAATATTTTAAAAGAACATTTTTGGCATATTTGAAAAATATTTTCCATTTAAAAACATTTTTAAATATTTTTGGCATATTAAAAATATTTTTAAGTAAATCTGATTTAGAAAAATATTTTAAGTCAATAAGATTTAAAAATATGAGTTGTTTATACACTAAGCACTTTTATTTCAACTTTCTTTAATCAGACAATTTTTTTTTATTTGCTGAAATCAACCTCAATGTTTTATAACCTGAACCATCAGTAACACATCGGATCACGGGTAGTCTAGTGACTAATAAAAATAAGTCTAGAGACTACTAAAAATAAGTCTAGAGACTACTAAAAATAAGTCTAGTGACTACTAAAAATAAGTCTAGTGACTACTAAATATAAGTCTAGTGACTAATAAATATAAGTCTAGTGACTAATAAATATAAGTCTAGTGACTACTAAAAATAAGTCTAGTGACTAATAAATATAAGTCTAGTGACTAATAAATATAAGTCTAGTGACTACTAAATATAAGTCTAGTGACTACTAAAAATAAGTCTAGTGACTAATAAATATAAGTCTAGTGACTAATAAATATAAGTCTAGTGACTAATAAATATAAGTCTAGTGACTACTAAAAATAAGTCTAGTGACTAATAAATATAAGTCTAGTGACTAATAAATATAAGTCTAGTGACTACTAAAAATAAGTCTAGTGACTAATAAATATAAGTCTAGTGACTAATAAATATAAGTCTAGTGACTACTAAAAATAAGTCTAGTGACTACTAAAAATAAGTCTAGTGACTAATAAAAATAAAATAAAGATCATGCCACATCTACTAATATTTCTTCTATTTAGCAATAAGATTTTATTTTAGCCATAAAATGAACTGCATGTTATCTATTTCTTTTTAAAAACTTATCTTAATATCAATAGGTTCACCTGTCATTTGGTTCACACAACTCCCTGATATTTTGAACAGGAATAGAGGCTTATCCTTTGTTTTCTGTCTAGGATTTAGTTTCCGGTTCCTTCTAAATTCTTCTCATTGTCTTTCACTTAGTAACCCGCTGCAAGTTAGTGGCATTATCGCCTTGCTTGGGGTGAATTGATTGAAACAAATCTGATTATTGATCTGAATTGTTAAGTGATATGTACTAGTCTTAAAAATTAATAGAGACCCTGTTCTCCACATAATACTCTATTTTCCTTGTGCTAGTAAAAAAAAAAATGCAATTTCGCAATCATAACAGTAGTGAACTAGGTACCGATGCCAGAAATCAGTAGTTGAAGCCAGGGACCAAATTTCTAGTATCCAATATCCGACCCAGGTCGCATCCTTCCAGAAACAGAACTCCATTTTCGCATAAGTCAAGTGAACGTCTTCCTAGCTGAAACTTTCCACCTGAAATTTTAGAGTTTTAGCACAACTAGTGAGATCGGTTTCAGGTTTTGAGAAATCTCTGATTTCCTCCCGTTAATGACCGGAAATTGTCCATCTTCTTATTTAATGAACTTCCTCCTGTAAGGCATTCTTGGTCATTTGAGAGCGATCCAACTGATAAATCAACCAGTAACTAATTCGGTTGTCACTTGACTCTTTCGATAAACGCCGAGGGCAACTGATTAATAAATCTTTAATAACGTTAATAAGTGGAATACCAGCTATTAAGTCAGTTCTGCCAACTAAGAAAAATGCCTGGCAGAAGACTTTCTGGCCTGTTGACGAGATCAGCACACAACGTTGCAAATCGAATGGAAATCTCGTACGTGTTTGTGCGCAGGCGCACTCGCTCTTTCAAAGGCGAATGTACATTAACTGTAAATATGTTTACATGACCATCTGTAAGGAACGGAACGAAGTAATATTTTCTAATGTGAAGAAGAATGTACAATTTTTATAAACATCGTTTTTCTTTCTTTCTGTGTTGACCGCTTGTCCACATTTAATTCTTCCCGCCTTTCTCTCTTTCTCTCTCTTTCTACGCTTTCATTCTTCTTCTTTCGGCTTCTATCAAGATCTTTAAACATTCAATGTCTCTTTTCTCCTTTCTGAGCTCCATTTTATTGTTATCCGTCGCATTCCGATCTTCTTAATTCTTATGTCAGAAATTATTAACATTCCATAAGCTTATTTCTTCATTATTTATTTCTCTCTTTCTTTCTATTAGGTATTATTATGCTTTCATTTTTTCGTTGTTATTCGTACTACTAGTTGATGCTCACAGTCAAAAAATGGCGACAATATTTAAGTTGTTGATATTTTATAAGCACAATAGAATGACAAAATTGTTATCCGTTTAACTGACAGCTAAAATAAAACATTGTGTCTGCTACGCCAACAATGGATGCCGTACTAGACTAATTCCGAATCTGTACTCAACATTGCCCTAGAATTTCAGGGTTTTCAGATATTCCGATTGGATATTTATATTCAAGATAAATATTTACGCTAATAATATAATAGTATCCAATAACGGCCTACATACGATTCATCCGTGTTAAATTTCCACAACTGTCTTGGCTCTCATAAATCAAAACCTATTCTTCTATGTGCCACATCCCTTCAGGATATAGTCGTTCATGGCTCTCTACAACTTTCTATCTCGTGTGGCTTTGCTAAGGCTCCCGTCCCAAATTCCGCCACCCATTCACACAAGCTCGTCATTTAAATGTCTCGCTGCCTTCCACTCTCTTGCCCTCAGTATGCCCTGTGAGGGTTAAATTTTCCAAGATTTCCTTGCGTCCTGAGTAAGACGATAAACTACATCCGACAGCAAGGCCTCTGATCAGGAGGTTTTGAGGAGCATCGAACCACCCCTTAATTGCTGGTGTTCCCAGATCCACGCTGACGCGGGATGATAGTACCTGTTAGGGTCCCAGCTATGAGCAAATATTTAACCTAAACACGGATCAAAACGTTATGAAAATGTAAAAATAGGTTTTAATACAAGCAATACATTTTTGTAAAAAATTATTACCATCAATGAATTTTGAAGACAAAATCATTACCTGCAATATATTTTTGAAATGATATATTACCAGCAATATATCTTTGGGGAAAAAATATTTCCTGCAATACATTTTGGAAAAAAATTACAGCAATATATTTTTGAAAAAAAATTACCCACAGTATATTTTTGAAACACATATTACTAGCAATAAAAACCGTATCGACATTAAATAACCCATTGAAGTTGATATCCCGTAAAACAAAATAAACGAAACCAAACTAAACCAAAGAATACATATTCTATTCATAGGAACCTATCCTAAAAATTTTGTCGGCATTAAATAACCCATTGAGGTTGATATGCCGTAAAGCAAAATAAACTAAACCAAAGAATACATATTCTTTTCATACGAACCTATCCTTAAAATGCTGTCGGCATTAAATAACCGCTTGAGGTTGATATGCGGTAAAGCAAAATAAACGAATCCAAACTAAACCAAAGAATACATATTCTATTCATACGAACCTATCCTAAAAATGTTGTCGGTATTAAATAACCGCTTGAGGTTGATATGCCGTAAAACAAAATAAACGAAACCAAACTAAACCAAAGAATAAATAGTCTTTTCATACGAACCTATCCTAAAAATGTTGTCGGTATTAAATAACCGCTTGAGGTTGATATGCCGTAAAGCAAAATAAACGAAACCAAACTAAACCAAAGAATACATATTCTATTTATACGAATCTATCCTAAAAATTTGTCGGCATTAAATTACCCATTGAGGTTGATATGCAGTAAAGCAAAATAAACGAACCCAAAGAATACATATTCTATTCATACGAACCTATTCTAAAAATCTTGTAGGCATTAAATAACCCATTGATGATAAAATGCCGTAAAACAGACGAAACAAAATCAGAATTCTTCATTATGTTTCCAAAGAATTTCAGATGTCTTCTGATTTTGAGTATAAGTGTTCTTTCTGTTGCCATTTTCTTTAAGACTACCTCGATGCTTATTCGCTCCATCCATAGAATTTTCAGTTTCTTTCTGTAGAATTACATTTCGGCTCTTTCTATTTGTTTTTTTTTCCTCATCCTGAGGCAAAGTGTTCAACATTCAGAGTCACATAAGATGATGGATACCAAATAGCAATCCAGCACTCTTTTCTTTGATTTGAAAGGATGTTCGATGTCAGTACAATTCTTCTATCAAATGTGCCCAACGGGCAGGGTTCAGTAAGCAATGGGAATCCAAGATTTCGCTAGAATATATATTAAATGGAAATCGAGGTCTCAAAGCCGCTTCAACCCCAACAGTTGGTTTATACAATGGGAAACCAGCTAACGACACACATTTACAAAGCGCGAATAAAAAGAGTATGTTATATTTAATCTGTGATATCGCAACTCCATCTAAATTTCACTTGATCATAAATATCCTATTTACCAATACGCGATCACGAGTGCTTAACCCATTAGGGTTGTAGGGACACCAGGTATTGCAGCTATGGCAATAGGCGGGGTTTCTAGGGCAGGATAGCTTAACATCCCGCTTCCGGCTAGCTTGGAATTTAAAGTTTTTCCTTAGAAGGCGAATGAGGGATTCAGGCCTTTTCCAAGTGCCTTACGGCAAAGTCAACGACACCGAATCGGTCAAAATTTGAACTTGCCACGCCGATTGCAATTCGCGCTCTTATAATTATTACACTAAACGCACATCCTACTTATCAATTTGCCTCCATCATAACTATGCTTAATAAAGGGCAAATATATTTTTAATGTACACTTACTTGACAAAAGCCACGACATAGCGGTGTGTAAAGATGCTGGGAGATGGCGCCACTGTACTTTGACGTCATGCAATTTGGTAAACAATTCTGGTCTCGCCTCTGTTAACTCCAGCTAGATTGATCATGACAAGACGATTTGAATCGCAAAATATGAGTATCCACTAAAATAACGTTTGAAGTGATAAAATCTCTCGGATTAATAAATAATTCATATATATATATATATATATATATATATATATATATATATATATATAAGTATTACGCCCCGAGCAAGGCATGAAGCCACTAGGATGCAGGGGGTTGTAGAAGATTTGGAGTGAGATCAGATAGGAGTGATAGAAGAAAGGATGAGGAGAAGGATAGTGGGTAGATCAAGGTAACTGGAGGTGTTACATTTGAATAGTTGGAGATTATAGCTCTCAGGGAAACAGTAATTGGGAAGGGTGTTCCACATGCGAGAGGTGCGAGGTATGAAACTATTGGAGTAGAAGAGACGGCTACATTTAAAAGTTTCTACAGTGTAAGGGTGGGAGCGGGATGCCAGCCTCGTAGGGCGCTTGAATTCATGGAGTCTGGGAACCAGTGAAAGCAGCTCATCGGAGCAATTACCATGAAAGTATTTGTAGAAAAGACAGAGAGAGGCGACGGCGCGTCTGTGAGAGAGTGACTGTAGACGAGACGCCAGATCAGGGCCAATTATATTACATATTCTTCTCTGGATCTTGTCAAGAACTCCGATATATATATATATATATATATATATATATACTCTCCTTTCGATTTCAACGTATGATGATCCAACAATATCATTCAGTTTGTATGTTTGTGTCGTATGTGACACTTCATTTCCGTTAAGGACCTGCATACAAGTCTACATATCGTGTAACAGCGATGATCTACGGACATAGCAACAGGAACATTTGCTGACACTTTTGTTCTTCGTCTCTAAGCCAATTACTACGAATAATTTTAAAATGTCTGATACCACACTGGTACAAACATCTCCATATATATATATATATATATATATATATATATATAAAGAAAGAACAGTAAGATATATAATCCGGTGTTCTTATTATTTTAATTTTTACAAAATAGTGCTCAATCTAAATATACAGAGCATAAATATTATAAATAAACTGATTTAAAATATGCTTTTTAGCAACACAGTAATAACCATCTTTCAAAAATGGAAGCTAAAATCTTCAAATTTATTTATATAATTAAATTAAAAGCCTTCGTTCCGTTTCATCTTCAAGCGAATATTGGAATAACTTATTTTTAAATTTATTGAGTTTTAAGCGCACATATAAATTCATAATTTCCTCTTTCCAAGGATACAGAGAAATCCAATCATTCAGACAGGGACGGTAGCGTGTTCATTTTTATTAACTATTGTTGTATCTATTATGAGTTACGTTCGAAAAAGAGGTTAAGTTTAGGGAGGGTAGGGGTGTATTTTTCAACGAATTTTGACATCCGTTAAATACATGTCGTCTGGGGTTTTTTTTATTAACGGCAAAAAGTTTTTAGGCATTTTTTTCGTACTTGTATGCTTAAAGATTTTTTCTACATTTGTGTGCGTGTGTGTGTGCAGTAGAGCCCGAATTTATTCATACCATTGCAAAATATTATGAATTAAAGAAAGCAAAAAATTGATTTATGAAGAAAAAAGCGTAAAAGAAATGATTTATGAAGGAAAAACACGAAAGAATTAGGACATGAGAAATGTAGAGAAATTCTTTTAGTAAAGTATTATTTTCAATTTGATCACAAAAGACATGTTTAAATGCTTCCTATCAAATGTTGATAATCAGGTAAATAGTTTTTATTAACTGTCACGGCCTATAGCCGTTTATTATGCTTTTGTCTGATTCGTCATATTTTAACTTCGGCCATAAAAAGGTATTTCTTTAATTACAATTTCTTTTTTTTTAAATAACAATTTTTTCATGTGAATGAATAATTTCGTCTTAAGTGTTTATAAATAAAACAACAAAGACCGGCTTGTTCAGGAGTTTGAGGAGTTTGAGAGTCTCTAAGACTTTGCATATTCTAGAATTTGCTCTCCTTGCTGTCGTTTGATCTGGGTTTTCATTTGCACAGGACTTTCTTTTCGTCGCTGCAGATTTGGTTCTTTTGATTGCAATCTGGTTCTCTGTTGACGAAGATTTCTTTTTGCGAGGTATATTAATGCTGTATGCGATCGGCAACGATAAACTACAGAGGAACTCAAAATTGATCGCTGCATTTAAGTATTGCATTAATTTTGAAGCTTACCTTTTCAAAGTTCGACGATAACTCTTCTGCCGCTACTTAATTTAAAGAAAATGATGTACGTAGGTCCTTACTTTCTGTACAAACAATTATTTTTTTTTATTTTATGGTGACTTTCACTGGATTTCGTAACTTATTTCAATTAATCCCAAATTTATTTCCAAGTTTTAAAATTATCGTACAAAAAAATTACATTATTCGGACGATTGCCCTAATCTTTTTCGCCATATTTGTTACAACATTTCGGCCGTTGTACGCTCCGGCCTTCTTCAGGTGGTTGGAATGTCGAACTGAACCCTTTATATCGCTCACTGTGGTAGACAGTTCTAGTTCCACGTGCCATGTTCTCCACTGCCTTAACCAGGTATTGAACTCACACTGTCCTCAAGGACATATGGCTCAGTGGATAAATGCCTTGGTTAAATCCAGTGACAGGACCCAAAGAGTGTGTGTTCAATACCTGGTTAAGGCGGAGGAGAACTTTCAGAGGGAAATTAACAGGAGATAACTGACATCCATTAAACATGCCATGTGGAACTAGAACAGTCTACCCCAGTGATAGAAATAAAGGGTTCAGTTCGACATTCCAACCACCCGAAGAAGGCCGGAGCGTACAACGGCCGAAACGTTGTAATAAATATGGCACCAAAGATGAGGACAATAGTACTAATAATGTAAATAGTGTACACTAGAAGCATGGCCCGGCGTTGCCCGTGCTTGATTCAAAAATCGTACGACTCATACAGCACTGCACGCACTAACCTGTTTCTTCCCGCGCATAGCGTGACCTTAAATTAATCTACATTTAGGAAATACCCAACCGGAAAAACATTTTTAAGGGTTGACCGATTGTCCATTTGCACTCTGTTTTTTTGGGGGCGCGCTCAGAGTTGAAACTTCACATGGTG